>LBNU01036388.1:156898-241251 GCA_014162995.1 Artemisia annua | reverse complement strand
TGCAGACCAAACCATGAGGGGACGGGAAGGATAACTTTGCCAAACTTAATCCTTCAAAGAGGGTTTAAATATAGTACTTATTGATACCCTCCAGTGAGAGGTAGTATCAACGGGAGTTGTCAAACTCCAATAGATCTATCAACTATATTCGCATTCAATTGTGTAAAATATCACAAGCGATTAGATTCATGAATTTTAGTTATGTAGTGGTGGCAGATAGTTTACTCATGCAACAACCAAAGAAAAAGACTTGTATTCGGTTTAAAGAGAGTAGTAAGCATGTAACCCCCTCAGAGGGTTTGTAAAGCATTTAGAAAGTGTGAGGCTATGAAAACTCACCTGGGCTTAAGGAAATCTGATTGATGTAAAAAGTGACTCGGAAACTAGACTGCCTTACTCACGTATCCTGGTGGTATTGTAGGTGTGGATGTCTGTCAAGCTCTAGTTGTTTTGTTCAAATTTCTTAAGTAATCATTTTTAGGGTTTTTAGTGTTTTAGATATAACATAACACCGTTCAGGCCATCACAATTCAGAGGTATAAGACTCCTCACATGAAGCTCCCTACTATTGTATTATGTTATCAACATAGTACCGTTCGGGCCATCATAATTCAGAAGTTAATACTCCTCACATGAACCTCCTTACTATTGAGTCATGTAGTTATTAGAGTTTAGTTATAACATAACACCGTTCGGGCCATCATAATTCAGAGGACATGCAATAATCGTTTGAGGAGCCAGGGCACTTTAAATCGTAAACCCAGCAAACTCGTCAAAATGAAATATCTACATGATACCCCTCACATGAAGCTCCCTAGTATTGTGTTATGCTTCTAACTTAAATTAAATTTTGATTTTTATATTAAAATACTTTCACTTTAAACCCTTATAATTTATATATTTACAAAATATACCCTGAATTTATTAATACTTATATTATTTATACTTGTAACTATCTAGACTTGACACAATTAGTCCCTATACTTCTATATTTTTGGAAAATGGCAGAAATGACCCTTGGACTTATAAGTTTTCAAAATTTACCATTTATACCCTTAACTTTATAAATTTTGCAAAACTAGTCCTTATAAGTTTATAACTATTTTACTTTCTATCCTGAGGTTATGTAACTTTGCAAAAAGGGTCCTTATACTTATAACTTCTAAGAAATGTCAAAAATTGTCCCTAGACTTAATAGTATTAGAAAGTTACCATATATACCCCTATGCATGGAAAACTTTGCAAAACTAGTCCTAATTCCATGCAAATCATATTTTTATAAAACAAAAAGGTTTCCTAGCTTATGGTTAACTAGTATTAGCTTATCTAAGTTGCCTAAACTAGCTTATAGATTATACAAAGGGTTTATAGCATAAAAATAGTAATTCGACTCATTTTAGGGTTTTAAAAAGAAAACTAGCAAGTTTTAGTGATCAAGGCTTAGGCAAGGGTTCTATTATGATCTAAGGAAATCAATAACTATTCTAGGACTGAAATAAAGCTAATAGAAAAAGTAGTAAAGCTTACGTGATGAGGGAAGGGCTTAACGAGGGTAACTAGGGTTTTCTAGGGCAAAACTAAGCTCAATAGGACTTCAAGGCTTATGGTACTCGACTTCTATGGCTACTAGGGATCTAATACTACTAATAACTACAGAATATGTTAGGTGAAGAAGTGTGATGGTGTGGTTTGGAATGAGCAGGGATACGAGGGTATTTATAGCCCTCGTTGGGCTTGTTGGCCAAGAAAAGGGTAGTAGGAGGTGTCGAGGAGGGGGGAGATGACTAGGAGGAGCTATTAGCTGACTAACCCAAGCTATGGTGTGACAAGGATGGGCTATAGGCGGTTCTAGGGGTGTTTGTAATGGAAAGGAGGTCGCGGGGTGGTTTTGGTCAAAGGAGGTGACAAGTAGGTGATGGAGGTGTATGCTTGGGTGCTTAGAGGTGCTAAGATGGTGGGTACGCTTCTAGGTAGGTTGCTAGAGGTGCTTGAGGTGCTTAGGGTACTTAGTTTTAGGATTAAGGTTAAGTTATGTTTAGTTTAAACCTAATTTTGATTAGTGAGAGATTAGGGTCTAGCTTAGGGTTTAGTGCCTAGATTAGGGTCCTATTAGTGCTTAGTGGCTAATCCTAAGTCCTAAGAAGCTTATACTAAGTGATGGTAGCTTATGGGAAAGATTTAGGAAAGTTTAACCTAGTTTTCGGGAAATTATAACCTAGTTATGGTTTTGTGCTTAAGAGACTTGTACTTAAGCTCTAAGGGGTTGTACTAGAATCTAAGGGTGCTAAGATATCCTATTGTTCCTAAGGTAACTTATACATAAGCCTTGAACACTTTCAAACTAGTTTAGATAAGCAATTAGGGTTTTGTAAACACATTGACCTAATTAGGGTTTAATTAGGTTTTATTAGGGTTTTGTGATGAGTTTAGAGTGTTAGATTGATAGATTACTTGTTGTGGTGTTGTTATGATCTTATACTTGACATACCAGGAGTTTATAGGATGTGAATGTAAAGATCTTTGGCTTGTGTAGATACGTGAGTAGGTCTAGAGAGTCATGCAAGTAATGAATGCACATAAAAAGCAAAAATTTACCTGTGAAATACCTGATATAGGTATTTATAGTGATGAGATTTTGTGGGTTGTTATAGTATTACCCCCTTAGAATAAATCTCGTCCCGAGATTTAGTTATACGTAGGGGTAAAAGAAGAACGAGTTGACAATTCGAGTAAAGAGAGGTGATAGAGAAAGAAAGGAATGGTACAAACGGAGTGGGAAATGTTTGCACATGTGCCAGATACTTGAACTCATTTATTTATATCTCATTACTTACAAGTAGAGGCGTCCCAATTCTTGTAAGCAAGAGCTTATAAATTCATGATCCATTTGATTTATAACTTTCTCATTAAAATGAAAAAGCGTCTTATTTCATTTTAATAGGATAATCATTATAAATCATCCTTAAGTAGTATCGGAGGAAAATGGAGAGAGTTTACCACACTTAAGGAAATGTGGTCCAGGAATATTTTGAAGACGAGTTCTAGTCATGGTTGAGACAAGTTCTAACCATGATGGAGACATGTTCTAGCCATGGTGGAGAGAAGTTCTAGCCATGGTGGAGACAGGTTCTAGCCATGGTGGAGACAAGTTCTAGCCATGGTGGAGACAAGTTCTAGCCATGGTGACCTGTTCTACAGTCTCCCTGTTTAGCAACTAGTTACCTCGTAGCCTCCCATGTTATGGCTAGAGTGACGGGCGTTAATTATCTCATTCTTGCAACTTTTGCAAGGCGAGATAGTGTAATATCATAGTCGAACATAATGAGGATTAAGGTTCGACATAGATATTCTTACAAGATCAAAATAATAGAATCTTGTAATATGGCGAGAAATACAAGTTCTAACTTTTAGAACATTGTAGGATGAGGTAGGGAGAGAATATAGAGTAGGAAAAATAGAGTGAAAAATGACGAAGGAACGAAAGGATGGAAGGAAGTGGAATGATGGATGAAAAAGTAGGAAGAAGTGGGGAAACGGGAAAGAAGGAAAGGGAAGAAATAGAAAAGTACGGTGGAGTAGGAGATAACGAAGGAGTGGGATTAAACGGAAGAGTAGGAAGAAACGGGAGTATAGGATTAAACGGAAGAGTAAGAGTATAGGATACTTGAAAGGTCGGTATCCTAATAAGGACAAGATTTACTAGATTCCTTCAAAGTTTGTTTTCCCCCTAAGGTTCTTCTAGTTTTTATAACTAGTCCTAAGGTTCCATGGGTGATGTATTGGTCTTATCTGGTAAAGAAGATCATATAATAGGAGAAGGGCTAGGTGTTTTCTCTTCTAGGGGTTTACTAGGAGTATCACTATTTCTGGGTAAAGTTTTAGATTTAGTCTTTTGTCCTAAGTTGTCCATTACTAGAAGTATCACTATTACTATAAGTATCACTATTCCTATATACTTGAAACCGGTATCCATAGTATCTTTCAAGTAGGATTTCTAATGTGTAACCAAAAAATCGTTAAATTCTAAGAAACTAAGTATAGGTAGACTAAAATCCTCAAATGTCTTATTCCTNGATTAAACGGAAGAGTAGGAAGAAACGGGAGTATAGGATTAAACGGAAGAGTAAGAGTATAGGATACTTGAAAGGTCGGTATCCTAATAAGGACAAGATTTACTAGATTCCTTCAAAGTTTGTTTTCCCCCTAAGGTTCTTCTAGTTTTTATAACTAGTCCTAAGGTTCCATGGGTGATGTATTGGTCTTATCTGGTAAAGAAGATCATATAATAGGAGAAGGGCTAGGTGTTTTCTCTTCTAGGGGTTTACTAGGAGTATCACTATTTCTGGGTAAAGTTTTAGATTTAGTCTTTTGTCCTAAGTTGTCCATTACTAGAAGTATCACTATTACTATAAGTATCACTATTCCTATATACTTGAAACCGGTATCCATAGTATCTTTCAAGTAGGATTTCTAATGTGTAACCAAAAAATCGTTAAATTCTAAGAAACTAAGTATAGGTAGACTAAAATCCTCAAATGTCTTATTCCTATGTATGACTTAGTAAATCTTGAATTCTAAGTCTGGGTGATAAAATTTAGGGTAGGTTCGGGTTATCCTAATGGTGTATTATTCTTAGAAATTTCTAAATCCTTATATTATATCTTTGAGGGGAGTATGTGGGAAAATCTTAATACGGGGTGGGTAACTTAAGGGACTAGGCAAACTATGACCTCAAAACGACTTGTTCCTATAAGATGAGAATTTGACTAGTATTCCTATTCCGTCACTAGACTAGGTGCTAAAGGCTTAAGGTTCTAAATCAGTAGTGTACTAATCTATTCCTTTGTTAATTCTTAAATTTCCTAAATTGCAACTAAAGGTTTCCTTATATCTGATCTATGTCTAATTCTAATGTCCTCGATATTAAGTAAGATTCTTATCTTAGGCTAAATCCTATCTTATAGAAATGTCTTTCTTTTGTCTATTTAGTATAGATTTTTCCCTAGTTCGGTTTCTAACCTCAAAATATTCTTCTTTCCTATTTCCTTAATAATTTCCCTAGAGATAGTTTATCTTAGTGATTCAAAGTATTCTATACTTAGGCTTATGTTTTCTAAAGATATCCTAAAATCATTTCTAACTTCAAATACGGGAATCCTAGGGAGTGAAATTTGGGTTTTACTAAGAGGGGAAACTATTTCGGGATTCATAGTAATCTAGGGAAGTAAAGAGGGAAGGAAGGGAATATGTTTGTATATGACTATCATATACTTGCATATAGGAATAGTTAGGGGAAGATTCTCTAACTAGGGAAAGATAGCTTAAGGAAAGCTAAGGAAGTAGTGAGGATTTAGTGATCAGAGAGGAAAGAATTCCGATCTATATGATGTAGAATAAGAATTTTCATCATTGATAAGGGAAGTGTTTGAAGGGATTTGGTTTTTAGGAAGTGAAAAGAGATAAAGCACGAGGGAAGTTTAAAAAGTTTTGAGAATCTATGAATCTAAGGCATCGGGGCAGTTCATCCTAAATTCCTAAAGGCAAGGGTTTTAGGTAGGTTATAACAAGTACCCAACTTGTCATATCTCACGGAATATGTCTATATTCCTAGATGTTACTATAGGGTTCGGGATGACCTAGGGTAAACAAGAAGAGGCATACCTAATACTAGCTTAGCTAAATTATTCTGAATTGAGGGGCACTAAGAGGTATCTAAGGCATAACTTATGTTATTGATTTCTTATTTTACATATCCTATAAGCACTAGTTATTCTAAGGCAAAACTCATAAGGCTATAAAAGGCATATTACTTAGGGATTTCTTCCAAGGTTTTCTTAAATCTAAGGGTTTGAGTTTGTGATGTTTCCTAGATTTGATTGATGACATTCCTCATCATCATCAATCATCTTTTCTAAAGTACAAATCCTAAAATGGGCAAAGGCTGTCTTATGGTGGTGTCTCATTTGATTTTTCTATAATTTAGCAACCTTAAAACGGGTTTGTTTTAAGGTATTTCTTAAACTACTATAATCAGGTCGGAAGCCTATGTTATTATCATGACCTTCTTCTATCTTCTCAAGAAGGTCAAGGAAAATTTATCTAAGTTATTTAAAATATCATCTACTTGATCTTCCTGATTTTCTAAAGTTGTCCTAGTCGGATTTTCCCCAATTTCAACTTTCAAAAATGAAGTGGGAGGGTTTACTAAGTAAGGTGTGGGTGCTAAAGTATAGGGTTGTCTAGGTTCATATCTAGGGATATAGGTAGGGATAGGGTTTCTAGGTATATATGGTTCTCCAGGAAGAAAGAACCCATGTGGCTCAAATCTTGGAGTGGGAAATGGTGGGTGTAAAATAGTGTTTGGGGGAGTAATAGGTGATGCCTTAGCATAGAAATCTCTTATATGTTTTAAGTATGGGTTATCTATGAAAGGTGTAAAACCTAAAGGTGACGGTGTATCTATATTATTCCTAGAGTCTTCTAAGGAATCGGGAAAACATGGTTTAGAGGAATAATCTAGTACATTCGGAGAGGGAAGAGCATTCTCCGTATGTAAACTAAATGAGACGGGAGTAGAATAGCGGGGAGTAGACATAACTATATAATAGTAAAAATACTGTAAATCATTTAGCAGTTAAGCAGTTAATTACTAACCTTAGCACGTATTGTTACTGAGGATGGCAGGGGCACTGAGGACTTTCTCGGGCTTAGGAAAAATAGTTGTAATTTAGGTTTTGACCTTGTTCTCTACAACTGACGCTCTGATACCAATCTGTAACACCCCCATTTTCACGGTTCGCAGCAGATTTAGGGTTGGGGTATTATTTCATGGAATCACAGTTACAGTAATAGAAAATGACTCGAAAAGAGATGTTTTCAGAAATTTAGTTATCATTCATTAAATTATCAGAGTTTTTATAGTAAAAGATATACTTTTACTATTGGTGAGGTCCCAAAGTCTAGGTGAAATGTTATGTTTGAATGATAACCGGTTTGAAAGTCCTCCAAGTTCAGTGCCTCCTCCTACCATTGCTCCGTAATAGTAATATACCTAGGATACATGCTTAAAAAGTCAACACTAGGTGTTGAGTGAGAGTCATAGGTTTAAGTGATAGTGAATACAAGTTCTACAGGGTTCAGTTGTTACACCCTTCAAGGAAAATGTAGTGTTTGTGATAATTACAATGCATATACAATTATCAAGAGTGGGGTATGTTGCACTAAGCTCATGAACCACACGTTAACAGTCCGGGTCATGGGGTCTGCAGACCAAACCATGAGGGGACAGGAAGGATAACTTTGCCAAAGTTAATTCTTCAGAGAGGGTTCAAATATAGTACTTATTGATACCCTCCAGTGAGAGGTAGTATCAACGGGAGTTGTCAAACTCCAATAGATCTATCAACTATATTCGCATTCACTTGTGTAAAATATCACAAGCGATTAGATTCATGAATTTTAGTTATGTAGTGGTGGCAGATAGTTTACTCGTGCAACAACCAAAGAAAAAGACTTGTATTCAGTTTAAAGAGAGTAGTAAGCATGTAACCCCCTCACAGGGTTTGTAAAGCATTTAGAAAGTGTAAGGCTATGAAAACTCACCTGGGCTTAGGGAAATCTGATTGATGCAAAAAGTGACTCGGAAACTAGACTGCCTTACTCACGTACACTGGTGGTATTGTAGGTGTGGATTGATGATGTACCCTCAGATCAGGTCGAAGGACCCCCCTTCGAGTCTGATCGCAACCTACATAATCGAAGGCTCTGGCTAGCCTCCTAAAACTTTCAATGGCGTAAAACTAGTCATCTATGATCTAGTTACCAGATGGGAATTCGCCAATCGAAGGATTAAGCCCTTCGGGGTATCCTTCGATAAGTCATTAGGACGGAACAAGTTCCAAGTCAAAATAACGCTAAGACCAAGTCTTACCCACGTCCCCTCTTTCTCTTTAGCTCCCCCGCTGAACCAGGAGGAGTGGGACACTAAGCCCTAGCGGTTGCCACACATCATGGGACGCCCCCATGATCTCCTAAATTCGTGCAAACACTCTCCAAGGATATTTCTCCCCTATAAATAGTCTTGGACAAGTAAGAAATCTGGTATGCAATCTCTCCTACTTTACTTTACTACACTTTTCACCTAAATTCTCATACCAAGTATTTATTCACACGCCGGAGGTGGTTCGCAGGGTCCAACCCTGCGCAATCACTTAACATAGTGTTTTAGTATTTCTTATTTCAGGTTATATCAAAGCTTGGAGCAACCACAACACCCCCCTTATATCCTTTGATCACCATCGAAGGCCTGGTAGTGCAATTTATTGTACAATCAGTGGCGCCATCTGTGGGACCTGCTACAATTAGTCCCGTTATTTCCAAGCAAATAACCAGTCAAATATACCCGCTACTTTTCCGGCATGAATCCAGAAAGAAAAGTTACATCCCCGCCGGGTTTCTCGACCCTAACACCAATACCATCAACTGACCCTAATAACCTTTCGCTAATTACGGCTTCCATATTTACCACACGATCTCACCCAGAAATAACACCCAATCATCATGCTTCGACATCAGCTAACCCAGAGCCTGTCATTAGCCCTGCCTTCATTGAAGCCAACTTTGAAGAGTTGGAATCACTGCTAAGGGCCCGTAGGAAATAGGTCCGGAACATGGAAATGCGCAGAGAGTTGGAATACTCTAGTGATGATTACGATGAGGAGATGGAGATGGAGCCGAGGCCTCAGTCGCTGGGGGTCACACACTCAGCTCTGAGAATAGTATCCCCTTCTAGTCGAAGAACGAATGGAAGGTCTGTTAGTTTCGAAGGGATCCCTGAAAGGGTTCCCACAAGAAGAGAAGGGGTGATGGCTGAAGGTTCCAATGGAAGTAGCCAACGAAGGGAAAACACGGAGGTGAATCTTCCTCCGCTACTGGCTGCTCACCTGGGGAGAACCGAAACGGGGGTTCCGCTACAGCCTTCTCACGTATCCGGCGTAGAAAGCAATCCACCTCTAGTCAATATGGGGGGAAACCTTCCTCCCAATGGTATGTATCCCAATTCCACACTCAGACCTATCCTCAAAACCTTTACCCTCCGGTAAATGGACAGCCTAGTAACCAGAGTTTCCCACAAACTACTGCACCCTTTGGACATCCCGTAGCCTATCCTCCTTATACTATGAATAGTAGCTATCCCTTGTATATAAGCACACCTTACCATCCATACCATAGCCAAACTCCATCAGGAATACCCCCAACCATACTCCGTACCCTGGCGTCCCTATGGGCGCAGCACCTTACAATTGCTTGTACTCAGAGCCTACGGGTTCCTCAACACCTTTCGTTAGATGGATCGAAGACTATCCTTTACCTGATGGTCTGAAAATGCCTTCTCACATAGGCACTTATGACGGAAAGGGGGATCCGGATAATTTCTTACACTTGTTCGAAGGGGCAATCAGGATGCAGAAGTGGGTCATGCCCGTGGCTTGTCACATGTTCACGTATACTTTGAAAGATTCTGCCCGTATTTGGTGGAATGGGCAGAAACCAGGCAGCATTGTGAATCTCGATGACTTAAAGGCTAAGTTCCGGTCACACTTCAGCCAACAAAAGAAATTCACAAGGACTCATCTGACAGTGCACAACATCAAACAGAGGGATAACGAAAGTACAAGAGCCTTCGTCACAAGATACACAGACGAAACTCTTCAAATCCTGGGCTTACATGAAGATCAACGCATCTCTGGCTTCTTACATCGCCTCCGGAACCGAACTTTGGTGGAATTCTTATCCACCGATCTTCCAACCACGTACAAAGGCCTCGTGGAAAAGACATATACTTGGATAGAAGCCAAAGAAGTGTCCACCAACGGGGCTCCGACTGAAAACATGGAACATAACGGTAAGTTCCCAAGGCAATGCTCGTGGGAAGGGCCGAGGAGTAGAAACAAGAGCCAGCACAGATTTGCTCCTAATAACAAAGGCCCTAATCACGGTCTANTGCTTGAAAGCTTAACAAAATCTCCGAAAGAAATTTTGGCTACGGAGAGGGCAGCTAAAGCCTTCGAACCCCCTCTTCGCATGACCAGCAAATGAAGGAACCGAGACATGACCAAGTATTGTTACTTCCATGAAGATTTCGGTCACGAGATGAATACCTGCAGAGAACTGAAAAAGCAAATAGAGGAAGCTGTCAAGTCTGGAAAGTTGACACATCTGGTAAAAGGCATAAGAAAGGGAAAAGAGAAGGCCTCCGACACTCCGTTGGAGAAGAACGATGCCGGCGAAGCTCCAATCCTTATGGTCCGCAGGGGAGGTCCAAGTCAGAAAAGGAAAGAAGTAGAGGAGGGGTCACAAACAGTGGGGGAGGTGACATTTCCACCCCTAACAGGCCAGCCTCCTTCAGATGACCCAGTAGTCATAAAGGTCCTCATTTTCAACCGAGAAGTGAACAGGGCCTACATGGACTGCGGAAGCTCTTGCGAGATCATATATGAACATTGTTTCCTGAAACTCAAGCCTTTTATCAAATCACAGATAGTAGACTCAAAGATACCTTTGGTAGGCTTCTCGGGAGAACACTCATGGCCTTTGGGAGAAGTTCCCCTCGATATAACTATTGGCGAAGGCAGGCTCGCAAGGACGGAGACCCTCACCTTTACAATCGTAAGATCTAACTCTCCCTTTAACTTATTGATAGGGAGAACCGCCATGCAGAAGATGGGCATTCTTGTATCCACCATACACGCGGCAGTTAAGTTCCAAACAGCCAATGGGATTGGTACTGTGTTCTCCAGTTATCACCAGAAAAGGGCACCCAATGCGGGAAAAAAGATCAAGGAGAGTCCTCACGACCCTCCGAAGGCCATTTTAAGCTGTGGGGATGCTGAAGAACGTATTGTGGTAAATGAGCTTCATCCGGAGCAAACAGTGGTAATTGGAAAGCAACTCCCTGTCACCTTCAAAGCAAGCCAGGAAAAGCTCCTAAGAGACAACAAGGATGTCTTCGCATGGACGTATTCCGACATGACAGGGATTCCGAGAAACCTCATGATCGATGGTAAGCCTTTTGGGACAGAACATAAGCTCAATGAGTTCAAACACATTGAACCTATCAAACAGAAGCGTCGAAGCTTGGCACCCGAAAGGAACGCGGCAGCTTGCAAGGAGGTAGACGAACTCATGTAGGCAGGTATACTCAGGGAGGTGAAATACCAAACGTGGGTAGCCAACCCAGTTATGGTAAAGAAAAGCGATGGAGGATGGCGTATGTGTGTTGACTTTACTGACATCAACAAAGCGTACCCAAAAGATTGTTACCCCCTCCCAGAGATAGATTGGAAAGTGGAATCCCTATCAGGGTTTCGTTTAAAATGCTTCTTAGATGCTTACAAGGGGTACCATCAGACACAGATGGCAGTAGAAGATGAAGAAAAAACGGATTTATACACAGGAAAGGGAGTTTACTGTTATAAGAAGATGCCCTTCGGTTTAAAGAACGCGGGGGCAACATACCAACGGTTGGTAGACAAGGCTTTCAATAAACAGATAGGAAGGAATTTGGAAGCATACGTCGACGACATGGTCATNGGGGTACCATCAGACACAGATGGCAGTAGAAGATGAAGAAAAAACGGATTTATACACAGGAAAGGGAGTTTACTGTTATAAGAAGATGCCCTTCGGTTTAAAGAACGCGGGGGCAACATACCAACGGTTGGTAGACAAGGCTTTCAATAAACAGATAGGAAGGAATTTGGAAGCATACGTCGACGACATGGTCATAAAGAGTAGGACAGACGAAGATTTGCTCTCCGACATCCAAGAAACATTCGATCAGTTAAGAGCAATCAACATGAAGCTTAACCCGAAGAAATGCTCCTTCGGTGTCGAAGAAGGACAATTCCTCGGGCATTTGATCATGAAGCAAGGAATCAAAGCAAATCCTTCGAAAGTGAAAGCCATCACAGATTTGCAAGCCCCAAAGACATTGAAGGAGGTACAAAGCCTCAATGGAAAGCTAGCAGCACTCAGCAGATTCTTGTCGAAGGGTGCAGATCGATCACTACCATTCTTTAAGACCCTTAAAGAATGTATGGATAAGAAGACTTTCCAATGGAGTGTTGAAGCTTAAGCTGCTTTTCAAAAGTTGAAAGAGTTTATGGAAATTCTACCAACTCTCACAGCTCCAATCAAAGGAGAGGTATTATACATGTATATTGCAGCATCGTATGAAAGTATCAGCGCAGTACTCCTGGCAGAAAGGGAAAAGAGGCAAGTCCCGATCTACTTCGTTAGCCGAGTTTTGCAAGGAGCTGAATTAAACTACCCAGAGTTGGAAAAGCTAATTCTAGCTTTGGTTCATGCTGCAAGACGCCTCCAAAGGTATTTCCAAGCTTACCCCATCACAGTACTGACTGATAAGCCCATCAAACAAATACTATCGAAGCCTGAGAAGTCGGGAAGGATAGCTAAATGGGCCATCAAATTGGGAGAACACGAGATAGAGTACAAGGGGCGAAACTCCATAAAAGGCCAAATACTCGCAGACTTTCTTGCCAAGACACCTTCCGAACCGAGTAAAGTTAAGGAAACTCCCAAAAAGGTATCCCCTAAGAAGGAGAATAACTGGAAGTTGTACACAGACGGAGCCTCAAGCTCTGACGGTTCCGGTGCGGGGTTGATGTTAGTCAATCCAGAAGGAAAAGAGTACACTTATGCCTTTCGCTTCGAAATCGAAGCGACCAACAACGAAGCAGAATATGAAGNAAGCAAGGAATCAAAGCAAATCCTTCGAAAGTGAAAGCCATCACAGATTTGCAAGCCCCAAAGACATTGAAGGAGGTACAAAGCCTCAATGGAAAGCTAGCAGCACTCAGCAGATTCTTGTCGAAGGGTGCAGATCGATCACTACCATTCTTTAAGACCCTTAAAGAATGTATGGATAAGAAGACTTTCCAATGGAGTGTTGAAGCTTAAGCTGCTTTTCAAAAGTTGAAAGAGTTTATGGAAATTCTACCAACTCTCACAGCTCCAATCAAAGGAGAGGTATTATACATGTATATTGCAGCATCGTATGAAAGTATCAGCGCAGTACTCCTGGCAGAAAGGGAAAAGAGGCAAGTCCCGATCTACTTCGTTAGCCGAGTTTTGCAAGGAGCTGAATTAAACTACCCAGAGTTGGAAAAGCTAATTCTAGCTTTGGTTCATGCTGCAAGACGCCTCCAAAGGTATTTCCAAGCTTACCCCATCACAGTACTGACTGATAAGCCCATCAAACAAATACTATCGAAGCCTGAGAAGTCGGGAAGGATAGCTAAATGGGCCATCAAATTGGGAGAACACGAGATAGAGTACAAGGGGCGAAACTCCATAAAAGGCCAAATACTCGCAGACTTTCTTGCCAAGACACCTTCCGAACCGAGTAAAGTTAAGGAAACTCCCAAAAAGGTATCCCCTAAGAAGGAGAATAACTGGAAGTTGTACACAGACGGAGCCTCAAGCTCTGACGGTTCCGGTGCGGGGTTGATGTTAGTCAATCCAGAAGGAAAAGAGTACACTTATGCCTTTCGCTTCGAAATCGAAGCGACCAACAACGAAGCAGAATATGAAGCTTTGTTAGCAGGCCTACGTTTAGCTAAGGATATGGAAGTGTGCCACCTTTCGATTTTCGTTGATTCACAGCTAGTTGCAAATCAAATTAAAGGCTCCTATGAGGCAAGGCAGCCTACCATCAAACAGTACCTAGATAAAGCTAAAGAAATCCTGAGTGGATTTGCATCCTACACAATTGAGCATGTTCGAAGAAACCAAAATAAGAAGGCAGATGCGTTAAGTAAGCTAGCCTCAATGGCTTTTCCTCACTTAACCAAAGAGGTCCTGGTCGAAGTATTAGCTGAAAGATCTGTCCAAAGGAAGGAGATATCGGATGTGATATCCAAGGAAGGATCTAATTGGATGACTCCCATAAGGGAGTACTTAATAAGCGGTATCCTGCCGGAAGATCCAAAGTTAGCAAGGAAAGTCAGAATCAAGGCTCCTCAATACAGGCTAATAGGAGACCACCTCTACAGAAGATCTTTTTTATCACCTTGGCTTCGTTGTGTCGGACCCAAACAAGCTGCGAACATAATTTATGAAGTCCACGAAGGATCTTGCAGTCTACACGCAGGACCTCGCTCCATTGTGTCTAAAATAATGAAGCTTAGGTACTACTGGCCATCAATGCATAGGGATGCAATGGACATAATACACAAGTTCGAGGCGTGCCAGATCCACTCGAAGGTCCCAAGACTACCTAAACAGGATATGACTTATGTCACATCTGCGTGGCCTTTCTCCCAATGGGGAATCGACATAGTTGGACCTCTACCAGTAGCACCAGGAGGAGTAAAGTTTTTGGTCGTAGCCATTGACTCTTTCACAAAATGTGTCGAAGCCAAGCCTCTGGCATCTGTGACAGGCAGGCACATGGAGAAATTTGTGTGGGAACACATTATCTACCGCTTCGGAGTTCCCCACATCATCATCTCTGACAACGGAAAGCAATTTGCCGAAGGGGTATTTTCTACTTTTTNTCGACATAGTTGGACCTCTACCAGTAGCACCAGGAGGAGTAAAGTTTTTGGTCGTAGCCATTGACTCTTTCACAAAATGTGTCGAAGCCAAGCCTCTGGCATCTGTGACAGGCAGGCACATGGAGAAATTTGTGTGGGAACACATTATCTACCGCTTCGGAGTTCCCCACATCATCATCTCTGACAACGGAAAGCAATTTGCCGAAGGGGTATTTTCTACTTTTTGCAAAGGTTTAAAAATTAAGCAATCATTCACATCCGTGTATCACCCTTAAGGCAATGGTCAAGTAGAAGTCACCAACAGAGACATTATCAATGTGATTGAATGAAGGCTTGGACGGAGTCACCATGGGTGGGTAGATGAGCTACCCCAAGTCTTCTGGGCTCATAGGACACACCCCAAGTCGAGCCACGGGGAAACACCTTTCAGTCTCACTTACGGCACAAAAGCTGTCATTCCGTCGGAGATAAGGGTAGAAATAGAGCGCATCATGAACTTCAAAACTTCAGGAAATGAAGAAAAGCTTCGAGAAAATCTAGATTTACTCGAAGAACGAAGAGAAATAGCCTCTATCAGAGAGGCTACATACAAACAAAAGTTGGAAAAATATTACAACACCAGGGTTCAACCTTCAATCTTCAAGCCAGGCGAATACGTCCTTCGGCTCAATAGCGCAAGCAAAGCCGAATACCAAGGAAAATTGGGACCTACATGGGAAGGACCTTACGTAATAGCCGAAGCCTACGGTAACGGAGCCTACAAGTTGGTGACACTTTTCGGAGACGAAGTCGACAGGACGTGGAATGGTACCAACCTTCGTAAGTTTTACATATAAAACTTACAGTTTTTTTAGAGAACTTGTTTGTTTCAATTTATGTATTGCACTCTTCTCATTCTGGGAAAGAAGCATTAATGGTAGGCGTCTTAGTATTCATTTCATAAATGATGTAATCCTCCCTACCCAATTAATGATATAACGCATTTCCCTCGAATCTCTTGTTTCGTTTTATACAACAAAGACTTATCCAGCCAAGTAATACAAGTTTCAATGTTCGAAGGATGATTTAAGATATTCATGTCTTGCACACAACATCCACTATAATTCACATTAACTTTCCTAAAAAGTCTAAGGGTATTTGAAGCCCTCTGACTAGAAGGACGGAGATGGAGTGGGTCGCGACCCTCCGTCAGCAGTTAAATAATACGATTGCTAAAAATCTTGGTTCAAAGTACACACAATAAGGATATTCATCTATAGTAACCTTAGGTTGTATATTAACGTTGTTAAATAGCGTTGAGAGAAGAGAAACATGATGCTAAAAGGGATAAAATCCTTGAAGCAAGTAGATTTCAAAATAATATAAAGCATCCTAAAATTTCAAAGTGACAAAAAACGATAAAATGTTCAAAGGGTACAGACCACCCTTGGGGTAAAATCATTGCCAACAAGGCAGCCTTCATGCATTTTTCGATGAATTAGGATCTTCTTGAGGGAGACTAAAGGGGGGCTTCACAGGAGAGGTCCTCCTACTTGGTGAAGAAGGCTGAATCCTACGAGGCTTCTTGGATAGGAGTTTCTCAACGGAGGCTATAGGATCTTTGGTTGCCTCAGTAAGAAAGGGATACTCCGCTGATGCGAACGCATTACTAACATCATCATATTCCCTTTCATGCGAAGGGCGATAATAAGGAACCTTCGACAATATCACAGGCTCACCAGTCTCGGCAATTTCCTCCAAGGTGGTACATTTAGCATGATATATGGCAGCATTCACCAAGTTGGCTATCACCTGCCCGACTTCATCACTATGGTATAACTCCATGGAGATGTAAGGAACAACTTTGGTCACAACCTCTGCCCTATCCTTCTGAAGACCTTCACACCGAAGATCTAAAGTAGCTACTTCTTGCTGCAACTGAGTTTTTTGCTCCATGAGCCTATTCTTTTCAGATTTAAGACCTGAACACTTAGACTCAAGTACGGACACTCTCTCCTTTAGTCCAACCATTTTGGCCTCCTCCATCTTGAGCCTACCACACTCAGCTTGGGCTTCCTTTAGTTAACTGGCAAGCTTCATGGCATTGGCTCGCAGATCCTGCACATTTGGGTTCTTCTCAATATCCTTTGTAGCTTTGTCACACTTTGCCTTCAACTCGGTGATCAGCAGCTCTCTATTTTCTTCCCGAGCCAGAACCACACTCAACTCCTCTTTAGCATTCTTGACAGTCCGAACCAGCTCTCTTGTTCAAGTATTGAGATGGTTATCAAGGACGGCTTGCCTTGTGTAACTTTTGTCATGAAGGTTACACAACTTCTCTATTGACATGTTGTCCAGGACTCCCTTCCAACGAGCGGGGGTAACACCTTTGACCAGTTGATGGCAAACTTGAGAATTGGGGAGTTCCTTCGTGTTAGACAACCCTGCACGTATGAGAATTATGAGCTATTTGAAACTTTCAATGAATAAAATTTTTAACGACACTTAAGCAATAATGAGTCGTTACCATGAATATCCTCGTCATCTGGATCTTCTGAGGTTACAGTGGCAGCATCTTTATCCCAGGATTCCTTCTGTTTTGTAACTCTGGATAGGGGGTTGGTATATCAAACTTCCTCTTGATAGGAAGCTTCGAGGTTTTCATACCAGTCCCTTTCCTTTCACGAACCCTATCAGCTATGCCAAATGTTCCAGCATAGGTCAGGGGGCCGTCATCGGAGGAAAGGATTTCCACATCAGGAATGTCTTCTATTGCCAAGGGAGTTTCCTCGGCACTGATCGGAGCAAACACCTCAACTGACATTGTTGTCTCCAATACCATGACATCCACATCATTGTTATTCACTGAGACTGAAGGAGAACCTACCCCGTAACTAAAGTCTTTAGGATCCCTGGGAATGAAGCTAGCTTCCTTTGCGCCACCAGATACAATGAAGTTTTGGAAGGCCGTTACTGCAAAATAAACAGATACATAAATATCATCAGATGTGTTATTCATCTCTATTAAATTATTTATACATACTTTGGCCATCACAGTGGATTTCAGGCAACAGGGGAGATCCTTCCCAACGGTCCACAAGGCCAGCCATAAAGAGGATCGGCTCTGGAAAGGTTTGCACATCCACAGGATATCGAGCGAGACGTTGGTATAGTGGATCGCTTCGAACATTGGGGGGAAGCTGATCATTGAATTTCCTGCGGTCAAAACGGAACGATTCCTTCAAGAGTGCTGGATATTGCGGAGGTATGATAGTATCTTGCACATAAAAGAATTTTCCTTTCCAATTGGTTATATTTGTAAAGGGTTTGGTGATCAACACGGGCACATCTGTTTCACCCCTCTTCGATAATGTTAGCCAATCCCCTCCGGGGCACAGGTTAAGGAAGCCTCGAAGCACATCTAGTGTGGGCTCGTAACCATATGCCTTACACATCACTATGTAAGTGGTTAGTTTGGCTAGACCGAAGGGGTTAAACCTTGAGATATGTACTTCATAGTACTGTAACAGCTCTAAAAATAATGGATGGAGGGGTATTCTTAGATTTGATCGGGTGAAATCATGCGTATATAAACCCACATACCCTTTCGGGGCATCATAGATGCTTTGATTTTTGTTAAGGAGCATGACTTTGTGTTGTTTAGGTATGGGGTAATCTTCTAGAAAAAGGGCTAAGGCTTCTCTGGAAAGAGTACATTTTTGTTGTCTTATAATACGTTTGGCATCCATACTCATGGCTAATTTGTGATGCCTAAATTACTAACTACAAGATAGAAGAAGAGGTTACCTTTTGATTGCTACATATAAATACGTCACGGCTTTGTGTAGGTTGCAGTAACAAGGTGTGTGTAACTTAGGGTTTGAGAGCACATGATTATTTATACTGTACGTGGGTGTATCTAGAAGAGGCTTTAAATTTTGAAAAATCGTTTGAGATTACCGATAATCATGCCGTTACAATTTTTTCAAACGGCTAAGTCACAGGCATGCGCATTTAATACGTCTTTGAAATTCAAATGTCATCTCTTATCCAATATTTGAAGATAAGATGGGGTTATTGAATTGTGATAGAGTCGTAAGCAATATATTCTCGCACAAATATATTACTTTCGACTTGGGGGCTTGATGATGTACCCTCCAATCAGGTCGAAGGACCCCCCTTCGAGTCTGATCGCAACCTACATAATCGAAGGCTCTGGCTAGCCTCCTAAAACTTTCAATGGCATAAAACTAGTCACCTATGATCTAGTTACCAGATGGGAATTCGCCAATCGAAGGATTAAGCCCTTCGGGGTATCCTTCGATAAGTCATTAGGACGGAACAAGTGCCAAGTCAAAATAACGCTAAGACCAAGTCTTACCCACGTCCCCTCTTTCTCTTTAGCTCCCCCGCTAAACCAGGAGGAGTGGGAGACTAAGCCCTAGCGGTTGCCACACATCATGGGACGCACCTATGATCTCCTAAATTCGTGCAAACACTCTCCAAGGATATTTCTCCCCTATAAATAGTCTTGGACGTGTTAGAAATCNAAGTCTTACCCACGTCCCCTCTTTCTCTTTAGCTCCCCCGCTAAACCAGGAGGAGTGGGAGACTAAGCCCTAGCGGTTGCCACACATCATGGGACGCACCTATGATCTCCTAAATTCGTGCAAACACTCTCCAAGGATATTTCTCCCCTATAAATAGTCTTGGACGTGTTAGAAATCTGGTATGCAATCTCTCCTACTTTACTTTACTACACTTTTCACCTAAATTCTCATACCAAGTACTTATTCACACGCCGGAGGTGGTTCGCAGGGTCCAACCCCTGCGCAATCACTTAACGTAGTGTTTTAGTATTTCTTATTTAAGGTTATATCAAAGCTTGGAGCAACCACAACACACCCCTTATATCCTTTGATCACCATCGAAGGCCTGGTCGTGCAATTTATTGTACAATCATAGATGTCTGTCAAGCTCTAGTTGTTTTGTTCAAGTTTCTTAAGTAATCATTTTTAGGGTTTTTAGTGTTTTAGATATAACATAACACCGTTCAGGCCATCACAATTCAGAAGTATAAGACTCCTCACATGAAGCTCCCTACTATTGTATTATGTTATCAACATAATACCGTTCGGGCCATCATAATTCAAAAGTTAATACTCATCACATGAAGCTCCTTACTATTGAGTCATGTAGTTATTAGAGTTTAGTTATAACATAACACCGTTCGGGCCATCATAATTCAGAGGTCATGCAATAATCGTTTGAGGAGCCAGGGCACTTTAAATCGTAAACCCAGCAAACTCGTCAAAACGAAATATCTACATGATACCCCTCACATGAAGCTCCCTAGTATTGTGTTATGCTTCTAACTTAAATTAGATTTTGATTTTTATATTAAAATACTTTCACTTTATACCCTTATAATTTATATATTTACAAAATATATCCTGAACTTATTAGTACTTATATTATTTATACTTATAACTATCTAGACTTGACACAATTAGTCCCTATACTTCTATATTTTGGGAAAATAGCAGAAATGACCCTTGGACTTATATGTTTTCAAAATTTACCATTTATACTCTTAACTTTATAACTTTTGCAAAACTAGTCCATATAAGTTTATAACTATTTTACTTTCTATCCTAAGGTTATGTAACTTTGCAAAAAGGGTCCTTATACTTATAACTTCTAAGAAATTTCAAAAATAGTCCCTATACTTAATATTTTCTGAAAGTTACCATATATACCCCTATGCATGGAAAACTTTGCAAAACTAGTCCTAATTCCATGCAAATCATATTTTTATAAAACAAAAAGGTTTCATAGCTTATGGTTAACTAGTATTAGCCTATTCAAGTTTCCTAAACTAGCTTATAGCTTATGAAAAGCGATTATAGCATAAAAATAGTAATTCGACTCATTTTAGGGTTTTAAAAAGAAAACTAGCAAGTTTTAGTGATCAAGGCTTAGGCAAGGGTTATATTGTGATCTAAGGAAATATATAACTATCCTAGGACTGAAATAAAGCTAATAGAACAAGTAGTAAAGCTTACGTGATGAGGGAAGGGCTTAACGAGGGTAACTAGGGTTTTCTAGGGCAAAACTAAGCTCGATAGGACTTCAAGGCTTATGGTACTCGACTTCTATGACTACTAGGGATATAATACTACTACTAAATACAGAATATGTGAGGTGAAGAATTGTGATGGTGTGGTTTGGAATGAGGAGGGATACGAGGGTATTTATAGCCCTCGTTGGGCTTGTTGGCCAAGCAAAGGGTAGTAGGAGGTGTTGAGAAGGGGGGAGATGACTAGGTGGAGCTATTAGCTGACTAACCAAAGCTATGGTGTGACAAGGATGGGCTATAGGCGGTTCTAGGGGTGTTTGTGGTGGAAAGGAGGTCGCGGGGTGGTTTTGGTCAAAGGAGGTGACAAGTAGGTGATGGAGGTGTATGCTTGGGTGCTTAGAGGTGCTAAGGTGGTGGGTAAGCTTCTAGGTAGGTTGCTAGAGGTGCTTGAGGTGCTTAAGGTACTTAGTTTTAGGATTAAGGTTAAGTTATGTTTAGTTTAAACCTAATTTTGATTAGTGAGAGATTAGGGTCTAGCTTAGGGTTTAGTACCTAGATTAGGGTCCTATGAGTGCTTAGTGGCTAATCCTAAGTCCTAAGAAGCTTATACTAAGTGATGGTAGCTTATGGGAAAGATTTGGGAAAGTTTAACCTAGTTTCCGGGAAGTTATAACCTAGTTATGTTTTTGTGCTTAAGAGACTTGTACCTAAGCTCTAAGGGGTTGTACTAGAGTCCAAGGGTGCTAAGATATCCTATTGTTCCTAAGGTAACTTATACATAAGCCTTGAACACTTTCAAACTAGTTTAGATAAGCAATTAGGGTTTTGTAAACACATAGACCTAATTAGGGTTTAATTAGGGTTTATTAGGGTTTAGTGATGAGTTTAGTGTGTTAGATTGATAGATTACTTATTGTGGTGTTGTTATGATCTTATGCTTGACATACCAGAAGTTTATAGGATGTGAATGTAAAGATCTTTGGCTTGTGTGGATACGTGAGCAGGTCTAGAGAGTCTTGCAAGTAATGAATGCACATAAAAAGCAAAAATTTACCTGTGAAATACCTGATATACGTATTTATAGTGATGAGATTTTGTGGGTTGTTATACTTCAGTGTCGTTAATAGTCATTCCCGTAGTTTTGACAAACGGCTTTCCTAGGACCAAATTGGTTAATGTTGAATTAACGATTGATTCTATGTCATTAACCACTGTTAGGTCAATGTTATAAATAAACTTTCCAACCATAATTGGGCTTCTTCTAGCAATCCCAATGAAATGGAACCCCTCACAATCAAGATTTTTGTCAAATATCCTGTTGTACATTGGGAGAGATATCGCATTCATCGGGGATTCGGGATCAATGTAGGTATTGGGGATATACTCTTTCCAAGGGTAACGGCGGTTTTGAAAATGTCTGGGTCGCCCTCCTCTATCCTATTCCCAAAACTGATGGATAGTTTCACAGTTCCCTTCTCAAGCTCTTCCATAAGGGAACTATTTAATACCCCTGATGGTTCATTGGAAGTGTCTTCTCTCTCTGAATCCTTTCTATTATCTATGTTGCCGACATCATGTAAGCCTAAAGGATTCTGCAGCGGACTAGGTTCTGGTTCAATAATACCTTCATCGGTATTCCCTTCATTAGCGTTACGTGGATCAATCTTGGTCTGGGGGGTAGGTATGATTTCATGAGAAACTTCGTATGATTGTTTAGGAGCTTCGTATGATTTCATGAGAAACTTGACTTGGTCCTCAAGTTCCATGATCCTACAGTTGGTGATGTGTTTCGAAAGCTTTAAATTTATAAGACTAATTTTACCGATTCCTTAATACTCAAAACACACGGGTAAAAGTATAACCCCCGTTTATAGTAAAGGTTTGAGGTAAGACCAGGTCGTCCCAAGAGAGGTAATTGTTTCTATTATTAGCTAAAGATAACAAAATTAGATTCCAATGATTGTCACTTATCACTAAAACCGTTTTTGTTAGATTTAAGATTTTTGTATTGTTTTTCCCAATTAATATTAAAAGTACGTTTGTTAAAGGCTAAACACATGAGATAAACGAGCATAAGTATCATAGAAAGTACTTGGACAAAGCATAGAAGTAAAGTATGATTGGTGATCATGTAAACTAGTATATCTACTTGATGTAAAAGAATCTCCTTTCGGCCTTTGATCCTAGATACATAAAGTGCATAAAGTGTGGTCCAAGTTTGAAGTATCAAGTATGCATTTCCTCTAGTCAAGCCGTTAGACATGAGACTAGCTCTTAAACGTGTCATAGTCAAGGTTATCATTTGTTTTACTAAGCAATTCTCACAAGCATAGCAATGATTTGTTATAGACAGACAATTCATAATATAACCAATATGATTGAATCTTTCGACCTTCAAGCAATCACAATGGTCAATCAAGACAAATGATAAGAGACTAAACAATGACATATCAAATGCATATAAGATAGGTTCAATATTCATGATATGTAATACCCTAAAATTTGGATTTGTAATTTTCGCACTAATTAAAATTCTAATCTAAGCCTCTAATTTGAATATGAAATAAATAAAACTATGATATATGTAATGATCACATTTAAAAAAAACCTAAAGTAAATTATATGACATATTTCTAAAGTAAATAATCTAAGCTAAACTAAGTTTTACTAAATAATAAGTTTCCTAAATCTCTAATATGTATTACATGATATCCTTCGCTTTGTACAACTCACGGTTCCTACTCCCTTTCAATATTAAAAATCACATGACCCACATATGATTTGAAGATAAGAATGAACAGGTTATTCATGCAATGTACTAATAAAATTAAGAGATATGATTACCTATTCTTTAGCCACAAGATATTCGACTAACACAATCACATTGATACGGTATTGAACTCTTTCCAAAACAAAAGACACGCTTTCTCTCAACTTAAAACATACGGCCTCCTTTCTATTCTTTTTCATTCGACACAATCAAAATAACACACAAGAGTTCCTGGATAATTTTTTTCTCTCTCAAGGCTTCGAAGGTGTTGATAGGCCTGCTGTGAGTATTGAATTTGTGGGGTTGTGATCGTCTTCTTGTTCTCTTCTCTCTTTCTCTCGTTAAACAGCAGGTACCACCATCACTCTTGTTTTTCTTGATCCATTTGACACACCTAAACTTGTATGCTAATCTGAATTCTTGTAATAACTAAACCTAATCAGATTCATGTTAGACTCATGTTATAATCATCTTAATCTTCTTGTGTGTCTCGTTAACATATACATGTAAAAGTAATACCCACATAAAATGATAAACTTTCTGCATGTCGACCCAATCTTCCAGCCCCCTTTGGGTTATCATTAAAATCTGTTAAGATCGTCAATACAAAGCTACAGAAATCAGAAAACTTTGATTATATGTTGTGTCGATGCTCTTGTGTTCTTTCTGTTTCGACCTGGACTTATGTCCAGCCCTTATTGCTTGTCATTAAACCTTGTGTTAGATCAGTAATAAAACATTTAATAAGGCTACTAAAACCTGGAGTTAAACCTAAGTAATTATAGATGGGCGTACGCATTTAATACGTGGGATTTGGGCTTGGTTGTGTGTGATTTTATGTGGACTTGTTTTGTGTCGTTATTGTTGTGCTTGAGTGCGTGAGTTGTGTGTCGACATGAAGAGCTGTAAACATATGTTAAACCTGGGTCTAATTGTGTTTGAAAACATATAATATCATTCACATTAACATGGGTGAAAAAGGGTTTAGGTAAGGGTTGTTTCTGTCCCACCCATGCTGTCCAGAAATTGAGTCGGGTTCAAGAGGGTCTATTTTAATGATAATGACATGTTTTTGCTTGATTCTTGATTCTAAAACCTACTTCAGGTTGTTATCTACTTACATGTCACGTTTCATAATTTTTAGAGTTCGGGAAGGTGTCTTTTTGGATTTTACAAGATTAAGTGCCTATGCTGTTAAAAAGTTATCCGAAATTCAACATCAGTATATAATTTTTCATTTACAATCAATGATGAATTAGAACCCCAAGTTTGGAGGGATTAAAATACAGGTTGTGGGCTATCTTCATGAATTTTTGTGGATTTTTATGAGTTGTACAAGTGTGTGTGTAAACTGCTTACTTTTCATATGTATAATCTGATAAGAAATCTGAACTACTTGAACAAATGAATTTTCTTCTATGGATGCACTTTGAAATAAATTCTGTAAAAATTACACAAGGTACTTGAGACATATGGGAACCTGGGATAATTATATGAGACTCCCAGAAAATACCTAAGTATGGTATAAAAATTCGTAAAGGTCTGACCTGCTTATACTTTAAAACCTGATTTTAATATAAAGGCTAATTATGTGTCATAACCTAAATATATGTGATGCATTTGACCTGACTTATACTTGCAACATTAATGTGGTTATTTAAGATGTTTTTAAAAGCCTTAGTACATTACTTGAACCTAATTTGATATGGAACCTAATTAGTACATGTGAACATTAAATCTAAGTCGGAAAACCCTAAATTCCTAGTTGAGATATAAAACCCTAAAATGTGTAATCCAGGTATCAATAAGCTAATGAACGATAATCCATGTAGATTTTTTTGAAGAAGGTGTGACGTCATTTTTCCCTTGTGTTCACTTTTCCTTTGCTTCCATTTCATTTGCTAAGGTACAGATATTTTGCCTTTTTAGTAAAGGCCATCCTTCTATCTTTTGTTGCTTTGATTATGATCCTTTCAGTTAAGCCATTGCGACGTTCCCTTTGTATGATTCCTATTTGTTGATCCTTGTGATTTGATATGAGTTGATATTCGTTTGCATGTTATAGTTTCTTTCCTTATTGCATTTCTATGCCCATTATATGTTTTGCCTATATGTGTTAGACTTATTAGCCAGTCATGGGGAGTCCATGGCCTTGCCACTGATGCACCAGTGGTATTGACACTATCTGTGGAGGTGGGTTTTAGTCCACAACGTTCCCTTTAAGCTAGCTATTCAGGCCTATATTTATTATTGTATATGTTTACTTAGCCTAGAGCTTTGTGCATATATATTTGTTTTGCAGGGGGCGTATGGATGCATCCTAGGTACTTTGTTTACTATTATTTGGTGAATGTTTTGGTGTGTGTGCAATACACCCCTTTCACATTTGGTACAATGGAGGTCATGACTCCTATGTACAATTAGTATATATGTTGTTGGGCATTCCTATTTGTTCTACTTCTCTACGATTCTTATTATCATGTCATCTCTAATGTGATTAACTTATGCTTGCTTTATTTCTTTTGCTTACACTTATGACTCATTTCTTTTCCTTGAGTGTTTGATATCCATTATCCGTATTTCCTTTGATCATATTCTATGTTTCCATATTCTTGATTTCTATCTCAGCAGGTTCGCTTGGACTTATGTCGTATTCACCTTCGTTTTCCTTTTGTTATTAGTTTTCGTTTGTTTATATCTGTTCACTGGGCTTTTTAAGCTCAACCGCATTTCTTTTCCTGCGGCAGGTTTTAGAAGGAAGCTGGGTTGAGTGAAGAGTGCTTAGGAGCTCTTAGTGGACTACATTGTTGATACCCTCTCATGGATTAGAGTTTTTACTTAGAGTTTTCTTTTTGGTTCTTAGCTTGTTATTAGTTTTGGAAGTTGTAATGTTTTGAATTTAGTCCTTTATCTTTTCATTAGAACTGCTTTGTAACCCTTGTATTTGTAATGTATTTCCGTTTACTTGTGTTCTGATTTGACTCCAAAATGTTACAATTTAGCCCTTTTCGGGTTGGGGTGTTACAATTTTGGTATCAGAGAGCCAGGTTTGATTTGCGGATTCAAAACCCGTAGAGCTTAGGCTATGACCTGTGAGTATTCGGCCTGCTAAATTTTGCACCATAGGAGTTATGAAACAACCTTTGAGAACTTGCGTTAGGATTTCCACTCTGAAACTTAAGTTATGACCGGTGAGGATTGGGTAGACTATGGGGAATATGTTTAGGTATCGTTGCTTCCGCATCACTCTGATTCGTGCCTTACTTCTAGTTGAGCCTTTTTAGATTTCTCCTTCTGGAGATTTGAAGCCTATTATTTTGCATAACATGAGTTTAGTGACCAAGTAAGTTTAGAATGCGTTGAGAATTTTGCGGTAATGTTTGACATTACATAAGTTTTATCTTCTTTGATTTCAACCTCTGATTCATTTGTTAACCCTTTAGATGCCTCTACAGGCACTCTAAGAATTTCTATGATCATGACGTGTTTGACACGTTCTGTGAAATCTCATACTTTTGATAAGCATATTTAAGTTTCCCTACACCATTAGATTTTGTCTTATCCAGTTGTATTCCTATGAGAAATCTTGTGGTGATCAACCACGAGAATAGGAATATTATTCCTTACTTCTGAATGATAAGATTTGCTATGCTGATCTGTCTTTCCTTGGAAAGTTTAAATTCGATTGTCATTTTGATATTGACTGGTGGACTGAGCATCAAGATGCTAACTACTATCATACTACGTCTCTCCTTTGACATTTTGAACCACTCTGATTTATTTTTGTCATGACTTCTGATTGTTAAACTTTTGTTATCCTTACTACCCTGGAAACTCGTATGTTACTTTCGCGGTTGTGGAGTTTTACAAGCATCTATTATTGTTTCCCGTGTGATGAATCTCACTTTGAGTGTCATTTTGCAATCTAAATTCTTCCAATGAATCCCTGAATGAACCTCCTAGATTTTCCACCGATTATGAATTTGATTTGACTTAGTACTGAGAAAATGTTTAGTCACGACTCGAGGTAGAATATAATTCCAATAAAGGCATGTTTATATGATGCAAGTATTATGACGCCTGGCCAACGTGATAATAATTACATCATATAACATGAACTTATGGGGGTCATAGGATATCTTTGAGGAGTGCCTGAGAACAGTTAAGTTTGATGAGACAGAACCCTATCCGTATAGGACGACGTTTTGCCTGATTTCGAAACTCCATATTGAACAACACCAGCCGAATTGAGAGAACTGGAGGAGTGGCAACCAAAAAGCTATGAAATGGTTTGTTGTCTTAGTGCATCTCCTTGGAGTGCTTCAGTTTTTTTTCGCGATGAAGAAAGATGGTAGCAGGAGTTTATGAATTGACTACTGGAAGCTGAACCGTATCACTATTTGAACCCATTATTCCCTACCTCAAATTGACGATGTATCTGATCAACTTTAGGACGCGGAGTTTTCCCTTAGATGGATTTATGGCTTGAAGTTATTCCGAAAATTTCATATCGTATTCGTATCGGCCACTATAACTGTTAATGATGCTAATAGTACTAGCTAATGCTTTGACTGTTTATTAAATTTGATGAATCGTGTCTTTCGTGAGTACTTAGACAAGTTGGTCATAGTATGACATATTAGTACATTCAGAGACGAAGGAGAAACATGAGGATCATTTGTATATTCTGGAAGCATGATATTGGTTGGAAGATGTTCACGACTTGCGTTACCGTCGAGGAATGTTATGAGTAAAGAAGAGAAGCTTAGTTTGGATGAGAACAGAGTTTTGAAAAAGCTGAAATAGAAATTAGCTTCAACTTCCATACTTTAAGGTAGTACCAATTATGGGACGTTTCAAGAAGAGACTTGGTTATGCCATTATGCAGCACGGGAAGGTTATTGCTTACGCATTAAGACAATTAGAACCGTTTGAGGAGAATTATTCAATGCATGACTTGGAATTGGTGGCAGTGTGGTTGCTCTTAAGATTTGAAAGACATATCTTACAAGGTAAATTTGGTGGCAGATGCATTTCGGAAGAAATTTGAAGTTCGGTTTGTCTTGGAGATTGAGCTTAAGAAAATCAAGACTTAGAACTCAGGGAAGTTGAGTCGTGGCGAACATGAAGGTTGAATCCAATTACAAATTTTAGATGCTCAGGAGCAAGATGGCGAACTATGATCTGTGTTAGAAGACTGGAGAGAAGCTGTTATGATTGAGGCACAGTTTTACTTTCTCTATCCCTCTTAGTTGTACTAAGATGTATAAGGGATCTAAGCAGAATTTTCAGAGGGAATGGCATGAAACTGGTTGTGATCACATTAGTGACGATGTGCTTAGTATGTTACAAATCAAGATTGAACTTCAGCATGCAAGGGAGTTCCTTTAACTTATGGACTTTCCGACTTAGAAATAGGATTAGACTTTTCATGAACCTTGTAACGAAACCTCCTCGCACATTTGAGAAGAATGATATAATTTGAGTGGTGATGGATCGTTTGATTAAGTCAGCTCATTTTGCCTCTTAGAATGTGTATTCAGTTAGCAAATGGGCATAAATCCTTCGACAAAAGATTATTCAATTACATGGCGCACCTGCAGTGATCGTGTCAGAGATTCGCGTTTTACTTCACATTCCTAGGAAGGACTACTGAAGGCTTGAGGGACCAGACTCAAGTATAATAATTCTATTCACCTACAGACTGTTGGATAAGCAGAACAACTATTCGAACTTGGAAGAAGGGTTGAGCAGGAAGTTTGACCAGTGGTTGGTCTGGTTGTGTTTGCTCATTAAGATGTATGTCATGCAAGTGACAAGGGTTTTCCCATCAGATTTTGTATGAACGGAGATGTAGAACACCTTCTGGTTGAATTAAGTCGGGAAGCTGCTTATTGAATGTTCGGAGTCGAATACAATGACTAATGGATTAGTTATCATTGTGTAAGAGAAATTCTGAAACTTTAGACAAGGAATTTGTGAGCCCGGTATGATGTTCTCCAAGTGTGCTCATGTTCTAACCGAGTTCTCTAAGCGTTTCTACGGACTTAGCTAGTGGTTTTGGTGTAAACCACTACTAAACTGCTTCTAATGATCAAGTTATGTTTCTTTGTTGAGGTGTGTTTAGAACCACGATTTGAGCCTCTATTTATAGTTGAAATGAAACCCTAGCATGTCCCTGATGAGTTATGACAAGCAAGTGATCGGCCTCATCATTGAAGTAGCTCATTAATGTAGAAAATATAACTGCCATATGAAGTACGCCGCGTATTTGGTATAAAACCGGCGAGCTTCATTTCGTGTAACCGGCGCTTATGTAATATATAACCGGTGCACTTCATGTTTGACTCGTAGATATATAGTTGACCAAAGATACCCGTAAGCGGCGCTCTTTTTACTTATGATCGGCGTGCTTTAGTCCAAACTATGTCTTTTCCTTATTTGTTCACAAAGTCATCCTTTTTGTGCGTTTCTCGTTACTTTCCTCCAAACCTTTGTCCTGCACATACATTCTCATATTAAATACCAAAAGTCCTAATAATAAGGTCATTTATCATATAATTCACATAATATCGGGGGTATAAATATGTAAAATACGAGACTCTTCAGTTGGGAATGCTTGAATTATTTGAAGGCAAAGATATTTCCTTGACTATTTTGTTCAAATCACAGGGGTCATTCCAACACTCGTTGTCATAGAGAGCAAGATCTTCTATGATTCCCCATGATTCTTCAGCATTCTTGTCACATAGCTTGCCACCGGCCGCATGGTCAATGGTTTGCCTTGTGGATTGATTGACATGATCATAGAAGATTTGGACTTGAAGCCAAAGAGCAATGCCATGGTGAGGGACTTTTTGGAGTAAGTCCTTGAAACGAGTCCATGCTTCGTAAAGAGTTTCACCTTGAAGTTTTTGGAAATTCAAGATGTCATTCCTTAACTTGGTAGTTCTCCCCGATGGGAAAAATTGAGCAAGGAAATGAGAGGTGAGATCATCCCAAGAGGTAATGGATCCCACGGGTAAACGCTCAAGCCATTGACTAGCTTGGTCACGTAGAGAGAATTGGAAGAGACGCAAGCATGTCGTCTCTCGAGTGGTAACATCAAGGTCTATAGAATCAACAATTTGAAGGAAATCCTTGAGATGTTGGTTTGGATCTTCGGAACGAAGTCCATGGAATGCGCATCCGCTTTGCACCAACCGGATGGTGTCGGATCGCAAGGGAGACACATTGGCTCCTTGGGTGAGCTCAATGGTGTTTCGATAGCCTTGGTGGCTAGGTTGGGAGTATTCTCCTAAAGTGCGTGCTCTAGGTGGTTGGTTTGGTTGTGGTGGGTTTTGTTGCGGTCGGTTGGCGGGATCAAAGATATTACCACCTTCCATAATGGCGGATGGTAACGGTTACGAACAAAAGAACAAAGAAAAAGATAGACTGAAGAAAACTTAATAAAAAGAAAATAAAAATCTCACTAGATATGAATCTAATGAGTAGACCTAATCAAAATAAAAATCAACCTAAACAATAACTATTCCCCGGCAGAGGCGCCAAAAACTTGATGCGTGGTTTTGCAACCTTGCAAAAGGTTTTACCTCTCAAGGGATCTTGAGAGATTTTGCAATCCACCAGGCAGTGTACCTGACCGATGTAGTATAGTGTGTGGTAGGTACCGGGGGATTGATCATTCTCTAGGGGAATAGTGTCGTTAGGATTGAAAGCTAGGTCAACTAGGTCTAAGGGTGAGGGATGATTCTTTTTGTATTTTTATATTTTATGAAAGCAAATAAAATCTCGGGTATTAGAAGAGTGGGCGGAATTAGTTGCTAGTCAACTAACCCATAATAACTACTTAAACAATTAGATAAAATAGCAAGAAAGTAAAGTGGTGAACTTCTTATAATGAGAAAAACATGTTTACTTAGATTTCACTACTCGCTAGTTATCTCTTATTGATTTATTGATTTGTTACAATTGTTTGGATAAAGGGTTGCATTCCTTAATACCATTCGTGGGGGTGTGTACGTCCTTCCCCAACCCTATGAGCTTCTATCTCTTCTTATGACGACACGTTTAGTATCCTATCATAGTCTCCTTAATCGTCACTCATGCATTAAACATAACCAATAAAACCGTAGCACACATCCGATTACGTTTCTTAAGACGTTCAAGCTAGTTACCATATAGGAGATTTAGCCAGTTTTCTTAAGCCTAACGCGAGTCAATCACCCAAAACAATCAATAACAAATCAACAATCAATAATTAATAACTAGGTTTCATTAGATCTAAGCAAACACAAGAAAACCTAAGCTAGCATGTTAATGTAAAGAAAAGACAAAAAATTAACCAAACAATACATAAACATATTGAATGATTAAAGGAAGAACTTATCTTTAATTAATCATGGAAGAAAAGAGGGTTTGAAACCCTAAAGTAGCTGAGAAATTCGTGCTAGGGTTTTATCCAAAGTTATACCAAAGTTGCACCCTTAATGAATGAAAAATCAAAAACTATATATAGACTTAAAAGGCTGACGGCGTCAGGTTATAGGTCCTGACGCCGTCAGATCGCCGTGTTTAGGATTTTCGGATCACCTAAAACTTCTTCTGACGCTGTCACGTTGTAGATAGCTCTAGGCCGTCTCTCTTTAGCTTAACACCTGACGGCCTTGGGGATTTTGTACCTGACACCGTCAGGTATAAACTTGACATTTTCTTCTGTGGTGTCACGTGTTAAAAATCCATCATCTTTATCATAAGGTGACGGCGTCAACTCCAAAGCTTGACGCTGTCAGATGTAAAAACCTGACTTTCTTGACTTTTCTTGTTTTCTTCATTCTTGAGCATAAAAACGTCCGAAAAGCTCCAAAATGCTCCATTTTCCAAAAATCACGTTCCAAGTACCTAAAAAGAGAAAAGGAACGATTTGAGGACATATTTGATCATAAAATCACGATTTAGGGCTTAAATGACCCCCTAAAAGCATATCAAATAAATCCTTATCATAGTTCGTCTATGGATAAGGCACAAGTTAGGACAAAGGGTTCTATTTTGAGAGATAAGGATCAGGCACAAGTTGAGGGCAGTTCGAAGGCATTGGAGACGAAGGCGCCAGAAATGGCTGTAGTATCAGAAGGTGATGTTTTGAGTTTGGATAAGTCGGTTCAGCAAGTAGATAGTTCATCGAAGGACAAGGGTCCTGATGTTGTTATTAAGAAGGAGAAGGCGCCGAGTGATGTTACAAACGATAATGTTATTGAAAAGGAGAAGACGCCGAGTGATGTTACAGAGGATAATGTTATTGAGAAGGAGAAGGCATAGAAGGACAAGTCAGTTAAGACCACTACGAAGTCATCGGAGAAGAAGTCTGTTAAAGGATTATCAGAATCGCCTGTTTTGAGGTTGAAGAAGCCAGTTCAGGAAGAGATTCAACCGAAATGGAAAATGGATTTATCAAAAGTAGATAAGAGTACAAAGAAATCAAAGCTCAAGCTGCAAAAAGGTATAGATCTGTCTTTTTTTGTTTGATTGAATACAGTATGCCTATTTATGCCCATTTAAGCTTATATAGCTTATTTTAGTTTTTATGTGATCTCTATTGGCTTAAGTTTATATGTTTGAGTACAATGTTAGGCTGTTTGAACCATTTACCTAGCTTAATCTTAGCTTAAAGTACAAGGTCAGGATGTTTGAATCCCATGGGATTCACTGTGAATCCCATGGGATTAATAATGAATCTCTTTGTTATCAAGTTGTTTATATTATGTTCTTTTTTATGTATATGCTGATGATAAGAAAAAGATATCGAAGAGTAAGGTTGTTTTGAAGCGAAAGAGGGGCGATTCTTCAGGTTCTGATAAAGAAGAAAAAATTATACCTGAGGATAATGAGAAGAAGAAATTGAAGGGTAAGGGTGCGTTGAAGATAAGAAGGATGATTCTCCATCTCGTGAGCAAGTTATAACTGAGGATCTTATGAAGCAGCTTATGAAGAATTTGTTGAAGAATTCTTTTGTTAAAGAAGAAGATGATGAGGAGAATGAATTGAAGCCGAAGAAGAAAGGCAAGAAGAAAGAAACGGTGTTGACAGAAGATGAAATACAACATGAAAAGTATATTTCTCGTTTTCCTATTCTTCATGCTAGGACAGCACCTACTGCTCTTTATACTGCCATCAATGGCATAAAAAATGTTAATATTGAGAAGTTTCTGGCGGATATAGGTTTTAGCTCATTTTTCAAGCTTAATGACTACATTCCGTTTAGGTTAGGTAGGTATGTGGTTCGAAATTTTGAAGCTGAGACTTACCGGTTGAAGTTGGAAGATGGCAAGTCAATTAAGGCCACTGTTTCCAAAGTTCACGAGATGTTAGGTATTCCAATTGCCGGTGAATCTTTGTTTTCTTTAGAACCCACGCCAGTTGAAGATGACTTTGAGAAGGTTTGGATTCGTCAGTTTGACCCAAAATCTGTTAAGGAACTCAGAGTGAACGATATCGATTTGAAGTAGATTGAGTCTAAGGAAGTCGACTTCCTTTTTAAAGTTAACTTTCTTACTCTCTTACGAACACTATGGGTATGGTTGCTGGGTTGAAGGGGCAGATTAACTTGGATGTTGTTAGGCGGGTTCGTGAATACACTGATATTAGTTGTATTGATTGGTGTGAGTACATTTTTCACTGCCTTAAATCCAGTAAAAAACCGTCAACTCTTCTTAACCAATACACCGTTACATATACGTTCCTCATTGTAAGTTTTAAATTATACGAAGTTTTAAATTTTTTTCTTGTTTGTGTGACATATTTGTTGTAACTTGCTTACACTTTTTTTTCAGCTTCCTGTTGTCCGCACACGTCCAGCAATCAAAAACTGGTCATCTATGTTAATGGGTCAAAGACAGGAATTGGAACTGAAAGAAGAAGTTNATTATACGAAGTTTTAAATTTTTTTCTTGTTTGTGTGACATATTTGTTGTAACTTGCTTACACTTTTTTTTCAGCTTCCTGTTGTCCGCACACGTCCAGCAATCAAAAACTGGTCATCTATGTTAATGGGTCAAAGACAGGAATTGGAACTGAAAGAAGAAGTTATGGGTACCTTTAAACTTCATGAAGAATGGACCAAATGTGAGGTGGCAGAGACTGAAGATTTTATTCCTGGTGGTTCTTCGGATACTTCTTTCAAAGAGGTTCGTTTGATTATTTGTTTTATGTTTTTCAATTTTTGTTTTTTCTCTCAAATCCACTGTGATCATGTTTAGGATCCTAAGGGATTTATACAGAATCCCATGGGATTCATACAGAATCCCATGTGTGGCTTCTTACAAAATCCCATGAGATTCATTATGAATCCCATGAAAATCAATATGAATCCCATGAGATTCTTACTGAATTACTTCAAAATTCAATGTGCTTATTTTATTATGAATATTCTTATTTGATTTTATTCCAGAAGTTGCTTAACAAAGTTCAAGAAAAGTTAAATGTTATATGCACTGAAAGACATGATCTTGAACAACTTTTGGCGATTGCTAGTGTAAAATTCCCTACCGATGTAAAGCTCGTTGAACTACACAAAAAGTATGTTCAGATTTTCAAGCATCCAATTCCATTAAATGATGAAGATCTTAGTGTAGAAGGTAATGGGGATGATGATAATGATGGAGATGATGGTAATGGGGATGATGATCATGAAGGAAGTGATGATCACGATCAGAATGATAAAGATCCATCTGGTAGCGATCCAAAAGCTAGTCATGCATATGCCGAGAAGCGAGGTGATTCAACTGTGATTGATCCATCTATAGAAAAAGAAGAAGATGTAGTTCCCGAAAACCAAGTTGATGAACCTTTCTATTTAATGCAATGGATCGAGAACCATTTAGATTTGATTGAAGAGTGGTTTGTGTGTGCAGCTGCAGAGTTCAATTATGTAATATTCTTGCATAATAATTCTTTACTTATTTTTTCCTCAAATTTAATTTTTTTAATTAAAATTTTTTATTTTATTTAGCTAAAGTCGGTCACTGAAGGTACTATGGAGCCAATGGGTGATGGGAATCCAGGTGCCATTACTCCTCAAAATATGGCTACTCGTGCTTCAAATGTAAGTCCGAGTCCTGAAAAGCGTTTGGTGAAACCGTCTTCCTATCTATTATCTCCATATATGAACCAGAAGACAAAGGTTGCCCTGAAAATGACTAGGCTGGAGTTCATTCTTGGAAATAGTTTGTTCGCGATGCAAGGCGAAAAGATGTAAGTTTATATGTGTGTTTTTTATACAAGTTTCATAGTATGTTATCATCTGATTCAATGTGAGGGATTGACAGTGAATCCCATGGGATTCACATACAATCCCATGGGATTCACATTGAATCCCATGGGATTCACATTGAATCCCATAGGATTCACAGTTAATTATATGATATGATTCTTAAATGATTTTTTTTCATATAGTGAACGAGTTTTCGAAACACATTCTGGGGAGCTATATTCAGTGCGTTTGAATATGGATACATTAGCACGCGGTTTGTGGGTTGATGCTAATGTAGTTGATTGTTTGGTTGCAATTCTGAATCATGAAAATAGTTGTAGAGCAGTTGGTTCTCCATCACGACACTTTTTCCCAACCGGATGTATTGTAAGTAATTATTTTTTGATTTGCTTAATAAACTGTTTTAAATAAACTGCTTATCTGACTTACCAAACACCCCATAGCAATTCATATCATAACATCATATTGAAAAATTGCATATACAGGCGAAAACTATGTTTGATGGAACCTTGGAGTCTGAGGACGAAAAATTTGAAAAAGAAGTTTCGGCTCAGTTTAAAGATGATGTTGGTGGCATGGCTCTCAATGGCATTGAATTGGTAAAATTAAATTTTTTTTGTTTTAAATTTTTATTTTTGTTTTTACTTTTCGTCATTTTTATTATGTTTTTTGTTTTGTTTAAACAGGCTTTTTTTTCCGATTCGCAAAGTGGGCCATTTCTATGTCGTTGTCTTCAACTTTACTAAAAAAATAACAACAATGACGATACTAAATAACAGTGATAGTGGAGCAACTAGGGATGACACCCGTGGGTAATGGGCACAGGTACTTTTAACCCGTCACCCGCCCACGTTGTTTTTTTCTCACCCGTCACCCACCAATGGGTATAATTTTCTACCCATGCCCTTGCCTGCGGGTATTTGTTGCCCATGGGTAAACCCATGGGTTAGTGTTATGCAACAAATTACAAAACGATGATATAAAAACTAAGTATGAAACTACGTAATAAGACACCAATCAATTTGCAAAATACAGCTTTGATTATTTGATCTTTCATATTATCTTTTTAGTCTTGAAACTCAAACAAAGTTTTAGGTTATTTGTGTTTTCTTAAGACTTGGTGGTAACTATTAAAGGTATATCTGCAACATCATACATATTTTAGTTAGTATAATTAATAACATGGGTTTATGGGTACACCCGTGGGTATTTTAAATGGGTATCATGGGTTTACCCGTGATGGGTATGCCTCACCCGTCACCCACCCACCACCCACTGATGGGTACAAATTTTCACCCACGACCCACCCGTGGGTGAAAATTGACGCGTTTACCCACCCATTTATGGCGGGTACCCGCGGGTTATGGGTTTTTTCTCGCCCATTGCCATCCGAGCAACGTATGAGGAAAAGTATAAAGATACATGTGAACTTCTTGTAAGTACTTACTTTTCTGTTGTAAAGTGATTCACAGATCCTTTCTTGCCAAAGAAAGGATAGTAGTGCTATTGTGTATTTTTAATAATTTTATGATGAATCCCATGGGATTGACACAGATCACATGTTAGTTTATGATGAATTCATGTGATTCATAATGAATCCCATGGAATTCATACAGAACTACATGAGATACTAGACGAATCCCTGTGATTTTCTTAGAATTATAGTAATTTATGCTCGCTCTTTTTTTTAATAATTTTGTAGAAAACGTTGTTTGCCCATCATCTGAAGTTGTATGGTCACAACAAACATGTTAGCATTCGTAAAGTCAAGCCAAGAATCCCAAGCCTCAAGTGGAAGACCAAGAATAACTTCATAGATTGTGGTGTTTTCACTATGTTACATATGGATAATTACACTGGTGAAGCTGCTGGGAAATGGGATTGTGGTATGGTTGCCGAGTCTAAAGAGCAGTCTGACCAATTGAGGGTATTGATATTCAAGTTCTCCACCAAGATATTGTTACGAGAGGTTAATGTTCATGCGGGTAGGATGTATGAATTAGCATTGGAGTTTGATAAACTTCTTGTTCGGGAAAAGTTGTCTATAATTTTTTCAGCAGTTAGGAATAAGGATGCACGTGACCATAAATAAGTATTCAAGAAGGTCGTCTTTTGTGAATGGTAGAACAGTTTACAACTAATATTTTGTGAATGGTAAAACAATAGCTAAGCATTCTAGAAGGTCATCTTTTGCTAATGTTAGGACAATAGCTAACATTTTGTGAATGGTAGAACAATAACTGTTAAAGTAACTAATCTTTTATGCATGAGAATGTTTAGTTATTTATTATGCTAGACTAGTTTGTCTTTTATTATATTTTCTTAAAAATCTGATATTTTCTTGTCAAGTATCTTTGTTATTTTTTATAGAATCCCATGGGATTATGTGTTAGGATCACGTTTCACGTCATCTCTCAAGTCTCGGTCATTTCATAATATGTAATAGGTTGCTTTGTTATTTATCTTAAGTGTTTAAGTCCACTAAGCGTCCGATGGGCCTTATAGCCCACGATTTAGACAAGGAAGGGAGGAAGGGATGTTGCCCTAATCCTCACCTATAAATAGGACCTTATGTAATCTTTTACACTTGTTGGTTTATTGAATATCTTGGTTAAACTCTTGTCAAATTATTTCACATATTTAGTAGATCAACCATCTCTATTTCTCTTCTCATTTCTTATCAAATCTATACTTGTGTTTACAAAATGGTGACCTAACAAGTGGTATCAATCGCTAGAAGAAGGTATTCTTTTGTTTTTGGATTCGTACACACCAACAACTCATTTTTAGTCTCGTTATTTTTGAAAAAAGTTCCAATCTTTTGCTTGGTTTTTTATTTCTAACACATCTTTACTTCTAAACTTGTGTTACAAATCATTCCAAACAAAAAATTTCAACTTTTTCCTCAAAAATACAAGATTCGAAAAACTTGTACTTGTTTTCGAGAAAATTCAAATTTTTGAAAAATTTGTAAAGTTTGCAACTTTCTTTAAGATTTCATTATTTTAAGGTTAGTTGTACAAGAATCTTGGATTAAAAACTCGTTCTTGGTGTGCTTTATTCAAAAACAAAAATCTGCCAACTTTCGAGAACCTTGGACCCTAAACTTTCGAGAACACCAATTGTTGCTCCATTTGTGTTACCGTTGCTTACTCAGTGCTTTTCTCTCTTGTACAAGAAAGAAAACACTTCGACTTGTTGAATATTTTCGTTATTGTATAACCTCGAAAATTTTGGACTTACTTCTCGAAAAGTTGAAAACTTTCGAGAACATTACATAACTTTCGAAAACATCTTCTATTTTCGATAACTTGTGTAGTTTTCGAAATCTCTTTCAAATCTTTCGAGAACGTTTTTAATCTCCTTCGTTGTTGCATTCTCGATAATTTACTCATATTTTCTCGAAAATCCTCATTTTATCGAGAACACTGATTTTATCGAGAACACACAAAACTTTCGAGAACACACCCAAAGTTTCGAGAACACAAGGAAGTTAATTGGTTTCAAGAATTTCCACAAACAAAGTTTCGAGAACACACTTGTGCTAGTTTTCGATAATTGGCAAAACACCTATACCTTCTACAAGATCCATTCAAACACAAGTCTTCAATCATGTCTCAACCACCGTACTACAACCTTCATTAACAACAACCGTATCATTAATCACAAAAGTATCGTCAGCAACAACCGTTTCAACAACAACTGTTTCAACATCAACAACCGTATCAACAACATCTCATGATGCACCAACATCAACATCAACAACAACAACCCTTCATCATGCAACAACCATCAAACAAACACTTCCACCATCAAAACAGACTCACTGGTTTGACCAAATGTGTGAAGTTATCACTACTCAACAATCACGACATGAAGCAGGATTACTTGATACACCCCCTATGCTCACANACACTACCACCGTCAAAACAGACTCACTGGTTTGACCAAATGTGTGAAGTTATCACTATTCAACAATCACGACATGAAGCAGGATCACTTGATACACCCCCAATGCTCACACCCGGTAACTACGTTCAATGGGCAAGTCGATTCCTATGGTTTATTGAACTCAAGAAACCCCATGGACAAATACATGAGAAAAGTGATTATTGAAGGTCCTTTTGAATCACTAACTCAAACTGTAGTTGGTGATCCGAATGCTAACCCACCAAGACCTGACACTATAGCCCCTGTTCCTGACAATCAACTCTCTGCTGAACAATTACTTCACAAAGAAGCAGATGAATATGCCATGATTTACATTCTTCAAGAAATACCAAATCCAATTTTTCGAAGTGTTGATGCTCAAAAGACAGCTAAGGCTATGTGGGAACACGTTCATCTCTTAATAGAAGGCACTCAATTGAATCAAGAGGACATGGAATCTAAGCTTTATATGGAATACACACAATTCATGATTGAACCAATGGAATCACTTGAGTCATATTACCATCGCTTCACAAACATTATTAATGACCTTGACAGACATAATATCATCTTACCAAAGAATGCCATCAACACGAAGTTTCTTGGATGTCTCGGTCCTGATTGGCAAAAGTATGTGACGTTTGTTCGCCAAGCAAAAAATCTTCATGATACACCATATGGTTTGTTGTATGATTACCTGAAGCACCATCAGCATGAAGTGGACAAAGATAGAGCTCTTCGAGGAAACTACTCACCGCCTCCAACTCCAAATTCCTTGGCACTCGTTGCTCAATCCCATGTTGCTCCTCCACCATTGTCAAACCATGCTTATGTTCAAGAACAAAACTACTTTAACTACCCTAATCAGAACCCATCTCCTCAAACATCTTCTTATGATTCTACACTGCAACAACATGCAAAATCATTTTGCCTCTTATGACAACCATGAGACCTTGTACAACAACAATACTGCTAATGATGATGATGATGATGATGACGAGGACTTCAACAACTTGAATCAAGGAATTGCACTCATTGCTCGGGCTTTCAGCAAATTCTAAAACAAGTCCAACAATCATCTTCACACATCTTCAAACACAAGGAATCAAGCTGTTATTCAAGATGGTCGGGTTGAAATACAGAACCGTAACAGTGGAAGATTTGGCTCAGGCAGATATATGGGTAATTCAAGTAATGGACAAAGGATTAACAACAATGGGGGATTTAGGAACAACACTGGTGCTCCTCAAAAGAAGGCTGAAGTTGTTGAAACTGGGAACAATGAATCTGGGAATACAGTCATTAGATGCTACAACTGCAATGGGATAGGTCACTTGGCAACTGTATGTCCTTCAACGAGAACTCAAGGCAGCAAGTATCACAAGCAAGCGTTACTTCTAGCTCTTNGCAGATATATGGGTAATTCAAGTAATGGACAAAGGATTAACAACAATGGGGGATTTAGGAACAACACTGGTGCTCCTCAAAAGAAGGCTGAAGTTGTTGAAACTGGGAACAATGAATCTGGGAATACAGTCATTAGATGCTACAACTGCAATGGGATAGGTCACTTGGCAACTGTATGTCCTTCAACGAGAACTCAAGGCAGCAAGTATCACAAGCAAGCGTTACTTCTAGCTCTTAAAGATGAGGCACGTGGAAATTTCACTGCTAAGGATAACATCTTCATGGCCAATGTCCAATCTGAAGATGACATGGAAGAACTCGAAGCTAATGTTGCGGTAATCCTCATGGCAAACATGCAGGAACTCCATTTGAGCGATTCGGGCCCAGTGTATGACACTGACGGTCTGTCTCAGGTGTCCGATTTTAACTCATGCCTGATACATGCAATTGCTTCGCCATCTGCATCTGCATCAGACAAGGAACAAGTTGTTCAAAATGACTCACTGTTATCTAATCAAGAAAATGATCAAATGAACACAGTGATTACATTTGACGATTCAGATCAAATTATCCAGTTGTCACATTTGATGATTCCATTGCTTTAACGATGAACGATAACAGTGATCAAATTAAACAACATGAACCTATGATTGATTCAGATTCAGAACTTTGGACCTTACTTATGACTAGTCAATCCCAGAACATTAAATGTCAAGCACTTAATGCTAGATTAAAAGAAAAGAATGCATCATTAACTAGGAATCTTGAGTGCTTAAAAATACAACTCACAAACCTTCAAAAAAGAGAAAATCGAGAAAAAAGCTTTGAAGTTGCTTTTCAACAGTCTTATCTAAAAGAAAAAGATTTCGAACATCAAATTCGATTGTTAACTGAATCTAACAACAACTTGACTTCCAAATTGGAACAACAAGCATTTGCACATAAGCAACAAATTGCACATCTCAATGAAGTAATTTTAAAAACTAAACGTGAGTTGTCAACTTGTCAAGCAGATTTCAAAGAACATAAACACAGGTCAAGAGAAAAAGTTAAGTCTTATTTAGATGAAATTGTTGAATTGGAACACAAACTTAAAGAGTTTCAAAATGTTGTATATAAAACAGGTAATTCAATCACAACAATTCAAAAGTTCACTGTAAAACGCACAAACAATGGACATGGCTTTGCCATTGGTAGTGACTTACCATGTTTTTTAAACAAAGCACTCAAAGAGATTCCGAAGTTATATAGTGCAAAACAATTGTTTGATGATGAAATTGTGCGTACTGTTGTATATGATTGTGAGGAAGAAGGGGAACAAGAGGACTGATGAGTGTCTAAATACTCATCATTTTGTTCCCATTTAAACTGCAAAAACAGCCAAAAACACTTGGAAAAGTCACAAAATACTATAAATATCATTGGAATGTGTTTTTATGTGATTCAGATACAAAAGGATTGAAAACAAGTGAAAAACATGCAAAGTTCACATAATTGTCATTTTCAGTCCCTGAAGTTTCATAAATTGGCAGAATTAGTCCCTGAAGGTTTAAAATGGTAGAAAAGTCAACTTTAGTCTTTGGGAAATCAAACTTGTTCACTATTCGTCCCTGGATGAAAGTTTTCTAAAATTGGCAACTTTTACCCCTGAAGTTTCAAAAATGGCAAAATAAGTCCCCGGGTATTTAAAAAGTGTAAAATATCAGAAATTACCCTTGCACTATTCATACTTGTCAAAATAAGTCCTTTTGATAACTTTTGGAAATTTACAACTCACACCCCTCAAATATCCAAAATTACAAAAGTGGTCCTTGGTCTTAAAACCATAACAAACCAAACGGACCCTTTTTATTTAATAAACCCAAAACCTAAACCCAACTACAAACCCATTCCACCCTTATTTATCCCAGGCCCAATCCACAAGCCCAACAAACAACCCTTTTATATAAAACGGGGTTTGACCCGGTCAACCCCCCCAAAACCACTCCCATTGTTCATCTCCCTCACCCTCACCTGCAAACCAAAACCAGGGTGGTTTTACCACAACCTGGCTACCACCTCATCACCAAACCACCTTTCCTGTCCCCCCTACTTACCTTCTCATCCGTTCCACCTCACAACCAAGCCCATTATGCAATAAATGCATCCCCACCATGACCACTTCACTGTTCCACTCACAACCCCTGAAATTGCTTCCACCTCACACCCCAGCTCCATCCCTACTTTTCTATATGTCCCCTCCACCTCACATAACATCCCAAAATCCTTTAATTGCTTCCAAACCACCCTTACTGTTCAAAAGACTTTTTGGCGCCAAAAGTCCAAGTGGATGGTTATGATGAATTCGTGGAATCCAACGGCTCAAATGGAGTGGGAAACATTCAGAGATGTCGAAAAAGTCATAAAGATCTTTATAAATGAAGAATGAAGCAATGTGAAAGCCTAAGTAGATTATTTTTATTGTTTTTATGTCGCTCTTAATGTTTTTAACTTTCCAGTGTACAATTTAACTTTAAAGCTTTGTATTTCATGTTTCCAGTGTTCAATAAATCTTTTGCAAGTCTCAATTTCAGTATCAAATCTTCTTTTCAGTTTATGCTTAAAAAGTACCTTAAAATCTCATGATTGTTGAATGTTGTTGTTAGTGTTGTTATTGGACTCATAGGATCACATAAGCTCCTTATATAGCTTTTATAAGCTATTAGAAGTTAAAGAACTTGTATAACTTAGAAATAAAAAATACTCAAAAAATACAAAAAAATAGATCAATATTCAAAAATCAGTGAAGATGGTACAAGAAAGCTGGAGCAAGGGAAAATATGGATTGCCCTTGGTTTAGTAGCTTCTTGGGAAGCTTTAGGAAAGGTTATTGGTCCATGGTTCTTAGTTCTCAGCTGAATTTCACTTTATAAGCTCTTTGTTCCATTTTGGTCATTTACTGTATAAGTGATTCATTTACCTGAATCTTTGTGCTTCCATGCTTATTTGGTGTTTATAAATTAGTTTATGGCTTAAAATCTTGTACTTGTTCATTTAAATCTTATATTGCTTTATATTTCACTTCCACTGCCTTTATTAGCTTGAATTGCATTTTCTTGTTCTTATTGTTAGTTGTGGTATTTTAGTGATCAATTAGCTTCTAATAAGTGTACCTAATCTGTTAAAGCCTAAATAATCAGTAGATGTAGCTTTTAATCCTAAAGTTGTAGTGCAAAGTTAGTTTAAAGGGTTGTTTGGTTAAGCTGATTAATCTGTGATAAGAGGTGTAATTGTTGGTAACTTTTGTTCTAACTCGTCACTTATATTCATAATAGGTCAGAGTAACTAAAAAATCCAGTTGTTATTTGTAGGATAGTCAAAATAGGTTTTAACTCCTTATTATTTATTGTCTGTTAGGATTTATTATTACAAATTCATCATAATAGTGTAAAAGTTGATAACTTAGCTTAATTTAGTTTAATATAACATATTTAGTCAGTATTCTTAGATCAAAGTTCAAATTAGTCAACTTTGTAGTTTACATATAAAAGTCAAATTTTCAGTTGAAAAGTTTTTGAATAAACTTGTGAATTTTCTTGTGATCTTATTACTAGGTTTTAGGTTGTAAGCTTCTAGGATATTAATATTTAGCTGCTAAACTTTATTAGGCTATTTTTATTTATTTTTAACTCTTTAGTTAAACTGCTTATTTGCTACTTGGCTTTTAGTACTTTTTCAATAAGTTGCCCTGTGCACAGGATTGCATGCTACTTTCAGAAGCTTGCATAAGCTTCATTAGTGCTTGTTAGCTTGTGCAATTTGGTTCTTTGTGAAGCCCTTCTGGCCTACTTGCTATGCATGCTTTGAATTTTCCATTTATTGCTTATTTGGACTGCTTATTGTGATTGACGTGTTCATCAAAATCACTCACTACACTGAGCAATCAGTGTAGTTGAGTAACTTTCATAAGCTAATCATAAGCTCAACACTTGGCTTAGGCTTGTGTAATTTGGCTTTTCCTAAAGCTAATCCACCAGTTTACTTAATTCAAAGCTCATTTTCCATTTTCAAGCTTATTCATTAGGCCTGCTCATAGCTTTTAACTTGTCCCATATCATTGTGCATACTGAGTAATCAGTGTTCACAAGCCTTTTCATAAGCTCCTCATAAGCTCACTTGTGGACCCCATACTCCGAGCTTGGACTTTTTGGAAAGCCCACCAACCTAGCTTGCTATCTCAGTCCTTCATTTGTGCTTATCAGCTTATTCCATAAGCTTATTTAGCCCTCAAAGTTGACTGCAGGCCTAAGTGTTTCACTGTGGGAATTTGGAAGTGCTTATTTGCTTAATTTGAGCTTATCAGTGCTGCTTCTTGTACCTATTTGCTTATTTCTTGTACCTTTCACTTATTTTCACCTTATTTTACTTTTGTCTTCCTTTGTTAAGCTTATTTGATTGCTTATTTGAGCTTGAACCATCAAAATAAGCCCAAAAGCTAATCTGTGAAAGCTCATAAGCTCCATTTTGCTTATTTTTAGGTTTTAAATCTTTTGTCTTTATTAAAGTTTGATATTTACAGTGTTATAATAGTTCTAAAAAAGAAAAACACCAAAAACATCAATTTAATTAAAGTGATAGCTTCTATTTAAGAAGCTTTAGCTTTTTAGCATATTTTTCCACTTTTTCATTAAGCACTTATCATTTTTATAATTTTTATAGGTTCCTGTACTTATTTAATATTTTTATAAAAAGTTTCAGATTTATTAGATTTTATTTACTATTTATAATAAATCAATAATAGTTTAAATAATTAATAAATAGTAATTAATTAATAATAAATACATAAATAGTGTAATAATTATATTTTCAGTTTTAAAATAAGTTTTATAATATTTTAGATTTTTCTAAGTCATAATTTCACTTTTCTAGGTTTATTTTACATTTTCTTACTTTTTAGGTTATTATTTAATAGTTTAAAATAGTTTTTAATTTATAATAATTAATTAAATAGTTAAATAAATAATTTTCTTTTTTCTAAAAATTTTCTTTTCTTATTTGGATTCCAAAAATATAATTTTCACAACCGTGGGAGTTGTATTGATACGAATTCACCTTTTTATTTGATACGTTTACGTTTATTTAAAACTAAACGTACGTTTTTAAACCCTTTTACGTTTTTAGGTTTCCTAATCTTACGTTCTTGTTCTTATAGCTTGTTTAAAGCTATTGTCTTACTTTCCCTAGTGTAAAAACACTTAAAACCCCTTTTCCATTCAATATCACCAGATCACAGATCCGTTGTATTACAGGATATCACACCTCGTGGGACTTAACGACCCGGAGATACACTAAACTCCCTTGGATAATTGCATTGTGTCCTTGATAGTTTGACTTTTGTTGACCAATTCCTTGGTTGATAATAGTTGACTGTTTCAGACCAATCAAGGACGAGAGTCGATCCAAAATGAGCAATGTTTTCTACAACACACCTTTTGATTACTCAACAATGTCTCACTTATATGAGACATTTGTTCCTTCAAATGATAAAACTGAAAAACCAGGGTCTATCTTGACAGTTCATGATTCTACTTTCAACGTTGGTCCTGTCAAACCATTGGCGCAAATAAATGGTCCGTTACCAAGTGATGAAAAACTTCAGCCTCTTCCTACACGTTGCATGGTACTTCGGTATTTTGACACGTTCAAGGAAGATATTGAACTTTTAGAACAAGCGGTTGAACGAAACTCAAAAATAACAGTTTTCACTTTTATTTCTCCTCATGAGAAAGAAAAGAGGGAAGTGTTTCAAAAACAATTTTTGCCTCTCATTCAACACTTGCGTTTATGTGCTAACCTCTGGGAACAGGAACTTCAGAAAGAAGTAAAATCCATAATGAATGTTTTTCAAGCAACTGAACAATCGATTTCAAAGCAAAAACGTCGAAACAATTTTTTACAAAAAGACGCTGATCGACTCTTGGAACATGTTCTTAGTGCTGATATAATATCTGTGGTTATGAATTCTCTTTAGGAATCTGGCACTTCTATGCTTGTTGATGATCACTGTGATGATATTGAATTGTTGTCCAAACAAATTGAGACATTAAAATGTGAAAATGAGAATCTCCGACAACACAACGATGATGTGCAAAACAAACTTTCAAATGAAAATTTTCAACTAAACAAAAAGCTTGAATGGTGTCAAAACCAAAGTCTTGATTTCGAACTACAATTACAAACTCTTAAATCTTCAACATCCTTTCATAATGAAACTGTGGAGCTAAAAAGTCAAATTTCAAAATATGAAAAGGATATTGCTGAACTACAAGAAGAAACTGCTTACTGGCAAGAAAGTCGAAACAATTACTTTTACTCAAATAACAAGCTTCACAGTGAAATCCAAGATAAACAACACATCATCATTGAGTTAAAAGAGAAAATAAGAGAACTTGAAAAAGGAAAGTCTGTCAACACAAAAGTAGCTGCACCAGGAATGTACTCATTAGACATAACCACTGCAAAACAACACACTCAGAATTCTAATTTGGATCCTTCCACTTCTATAAGAATAGTTGCCACTCCTAGCGTTAGCAGATCCACGCGTAAACGTAACAAAAGGAAGAATAGGATTTTGCAACGTAGAAAAGAGACACTAGAAGCCTCTGAAGTAGAAGACCACCTTAGGACTTTGAATAATACTCATCTTGCACTAGATTTAGATTCTGATCTGGCAAATTGTAATCGTAATCTTTGTGTAACGAATGATGAATCTTTAAATACTTTGAATGTTAATGCTTCATGTGTGTTTTGTCATAATAGTATATTATCTGGTGATCATTCTAAATGTGTGGCAAATTCTCTTTTATCTCGTCATAAGAAATGTACATCTGGCAGAAAATCTAGGCCCACTACTGCTTCTAAATCTGTGCTAGGATTTATGCCAAGTGTAGTTTCTAAGAATGATGTAGTCACCCCTGTAGTTGCGAACAATACTCCTAGGAACATGCCATCACTTAGCGAATTCACTAAGAAGAAAGCACGATCTAGTTGGTATTGGCAACGTTGGTTACAAAGGACACATAACTTTAAATGGATTCCTAAAATTGTTAATCTGTGTGCTTCTAACTCAACGGAACCCACAACTTCTTTGAGTTCCACCCTTACCATTGTTCCATCGTCGTCTCCTTTGTGTGATGCAGGTGGTTCAAATTGTTCTCTGGATTGTTGATAGCGGATGCACCCGACACATGACAGGCAATCTAAAACTGTTAAGAAACTTTGTCTCAAAGTTCATTGGTACTGTGAGATTCGGGAATGATCATTTCGCTGCTATTATGGGATATGGGGACTATGTCAGTAGGAATATCGAAATTAGTCGTGTGTATTACGTCGAAGGCCTCAGTCACAACCTCTTCTCAGTCGGTCAATTTTGTGATGGGGATTTGGAAGTCGCATTTCGGGAGAAAACTTGTTTTATTCGTGATTTACAAGGAAATAATCTTATGTCAGGCACCCGTGGAAACAGTCTTTATACCATCTCAATGTCTGACATGATTGCTTCTTCTCCCATTTGTCTACTTTCAAAGGCTGAATCGACAAAATCCTGGTTATGGCACAAACGCATGTCTCATCTCAACTTCAAAACTATGACTGATCTTGCTCGCCATAAACTAGTTGACGGTCTTCCAAGGTTCAGATATGCAAAAGATCACTTATGTCCCAGTTGTGAACAAGGTAAGAGCAAACGTGCACATCTCAGTTCATAACCAGAGCCTAGTACTGATCATGTTCTTCAACTTCTAAATATGGATTTGTGTGGCCCAATGCGAGTACAAACGATTAATGGGAAACGGTATATTCTTGTGATTGTCGACAACTTCTCCAAATGGACTTGGGTCTACTTTCTTCGAAGCAAAGATCAAGCTCCAGCAATGATAATCACCTTTCTCATGAAAATTCAGGTTCAACTTCGCAACACAGTCAGAATAGTAAGAACGGATAATGGAACTGAATTCAAGAATCAAACTCTTCGTGATTATTTTGAGAAAGTTGGAATTCTACATCAAAAATCGATTGCACGGACTCCCGAACAAAATGGAGTGGTCGAAAGACGTAACAGAACGTTAGTGGAAGCCGCAAGAACGATGCTTATTAATGNATGATAATCACCTTTCTCATGAAAATTCAGGTTCAACTTCGCAACACAGTCAGAATAGTAAGAACGGATAATGGAACTGAATTCAAGAATCAAACTCTTCGTGATTATTTTGAGAAAGTTGGAATTCTACATCAAAAATCGATTGCACGGACTCCCGAACAAAATGGAGTGGTCGAAAGACGTAACAGAACGTTAGTGGAAGCCGCAAGAACGATGCTTATTAATGCTCAATTACCAGATTATCTATGGGCTGAAGCCGTCTCAACTGCATGTTACACCCAAAATCGTTGTATGATAAACAAACGTCACAAAGTCACACCATATGAAATTGTTCACAAACGTAAGACTAACATTCAACACTTTCATGTATTTGGAGCTCTATGCTACCCAAATAACGATCGTGATGATCTTGGAAAACTCAAAGCAAAGGCGGACATCGGTATCTTCATTGGATATTGTGAAAACTCAAAAGGATTTCGAATCTACAACCGTCGCACTAGGGAGATTCAGGAGACTATTCATGCTAATTTCGATGAGCTCACAGAAATGGCTTCTGAGCACAACAGCTTAGGACCTGCAACCAACCGTCTTAATTTTCCAGATTCTTCAGCTGATCCATTGTCACTAACTCGTAAAGAATTGGAAACATTATTTGCTCCTTTGTTCGATGATTCATTTGAAACACGTGCACCAGATGTATCCACTAGTTTCGCTGCTCAACCTGATAACAATCAAGTACCTGATACACCCGTTCCTACAACCACAACTGTAGAACCTGATGCACCTCCAACTGAATCACCAACAATAGATGAACAAACCGCTTCCAACACAGACATCCCAACTGAAGATCTGAATCAACCACAAGTATCCGAACCTGCAAATTATGATCCAAATGCGTTCTTCAATCCGTTCGCTCCGACTCTGAACCTTTCAGATATTGCTGAGTCGTCAACACGCAATTTGGAACCAACTAATATGCAGCAGTTCCATAACCCTCACCCTTCAACACACCATTGGACTCGTGATCATCCAATCGTCAATATCATTGGACATCCAACGGCTCCAGTTATGACAAGACAAAAACTTCACTCCGATGCCGAACACTGCATTTATGCACTCACAGTTTGTCAAGATGAACCCAAAAACATTAAGGAAGCTCTCACTTACGACAACTGGATTGAATCAATGCAAGAGGAACTCGACCAATTCAAACGCCTTGAAGTATGGGAATTAGTTGAGCCACCGGATGGAGTTTATGTCATTGGGCTAAAATGGATTTGGAAAAACAAGTTGGACGCAGAAGGCACGGTTATTCGTAATAAATCTCGTTTGGTAGCTAAAGGATACACTCAGGAGGAAGGAATTAACTTTGAGGAATCTTTCGCACCAGTGGCTAGACTTTAAGCAGTTCGAATATTTCTGGCATACGCTGCTCACAAAAATATGGTCATTTATCAAATGGATGTGAAAACTGCATTTCTGAACGGTCAGCTACGTGAGGAGGTCTATGTTAGTCAGCCAGAGGGATTTGTCGACCCAGAGCATCCTAACCATGTCTACAGACTTAAGAAGGCTCTTTATGGTCTCAAACAAGCCCCCAGGGCGTGGTACGATAAACTTACTGCTTTCTTGCTTGCTAATTCTTTTACTAAAGGTCTATTAGATCCAACTTTGTTTATCCAAAAACACGGGGATGACATTTTAATTGTGTAAATATACGTTGATGACATTATTTTTGGTTCTACTAATAAAAAGTACTCAAATGCTTTTGCAAAATTAATGAAACAAAATTTTGAAATGTCAATGATGGGTGAACTTACGTTCTTCTTAGGACTACAAGTTCATCAGTCACCCCGTGGGATTTTCCTTAATCAGTCCAAATATGCTCTAGAGATAATCAAGAAACATGGCATGACCAGTTATGATACTTACAATACCCCTATGGCCAACACAACTAAGTTAGATGCGGATCCAAATGGGAAGCCAGTTGACCCCACAAAATACCGTAGTATTATTGGGTCACTCATGTATCTCACCGCTAGTAGACCGGATATTGTATTTGCTGTATTTATGTGCTCTCGTTATCAGTCCAGTCCTACTGAACGTCACCTCAATGAGGCTAAAAGAATCCTTCGATACGTAAAGGGAACCATTCACTTGGGGATATGGTATCCGAAGGATTCCGGTTTTGAACTAATAGCCTTTTCAGACGCTGATCATGCAGGGTGTATAGACACACGCAAAAGTACTTCTGGTGGTTTGCAGTTTCTTGGAGATAAACTAGTTGCTTGGCAATCAAAGAAGCAGGATTGCACTTCATTATCGTCAACAGAAGCTGAATATGTAGCCATGTCTGCTTGCTGTGCACAAGTCATTTGAATGCGTACACAGTTAATGGACTACGGTTATTTATTTAACAGAATTCCGATGTACTGTGATTCGAAAAGTGCGATAGCAATCTCCTGCAACACGGTTCTGCATTCAAAATCAAAGCACATTGATCTCCGATATCACTTCATCAAGGAGCATGTTGAAAAGGGTACAATAGAGTTATACTTTGTGGGTACTGAATACAACTGGCCGACTTGTTCATAAAACCTTTACCTCCTACACGGTTTGCTGAACTAATCCACTGGATTGGTATGCGGTGTTTGACTCCAGATGATTTAAAATCTTTTCTTGAAAACAATTAACTGAGTCAAATACCAAAACCTTTTTTGTAAATATTTATCAAAAACAAAAGACAAAATTTAAAAAAATTCAAAAATACCAAAAAGATTTTCCATTTTTATCTTACGTTTTATTTTTCGTTTTCAAATGCAAGTACACTATCTCAATCAACACTTCGGTTTCTCAAAATTTCTCAACTTTATAACCAAGTTGAGGGGGAGAAAATGTTCTTCAAAATTTAAAAATCTTGTTCAAACAAGTGCACTTGCATATTACAAAAATATGATGTTGTCAAAAATAATGGTGGAATCTCATGATTTATCCCTCGTTTCGTAAAGTTAGTTACGTCATTTAATTTCCTTAGGCCTAGAATGTTGTGAGTTGCTAACGGTCGTTATCCTAAAAAGTTAAATACTAAAGTTTAGGACTAATAAAGGATGTTAAGTAGTTAAGGGACTATTTTTGCCAAAATGCCAAAGTTTTAAATATCTAAAACAAAACAAACACCTCCCCCCCCCCNTTTTCATTTCACAAAAACAAAAACCAAACACACTACTACTCGATCAAACGGCCATAATCAAATTCTCAAATCCGTGCTTTAATCTTTCAAACCATAAGTATTTTAATGATCTTTAGGTCATTCTAAAACATGGTTTTTAACGAATTATGTTTTCAATGGCTAGAGTTTTCATAATTTCGATTTAAAGAACTAGGGTTTGCGTTGGTTTCGTAATCACTAAATTCGTGTGTTTTTGCTTGATTTTCTTAGGGCTTTTATAGCCATGAGTGTTTTAAGCATGCTTGTAACTGTTAATCATAACATATAACACGTTTGAGTTGAATTCGAAATCTAGGGTTTTGTACGAATTGGGTTTTTTGTGTTTCCGTGGTGTGTTGTTTGATTTTATTGGTGGGATATGTTTGTTAGAGTGTGTTAATCATGCTTGTGCTTGTTAATTGTCTTGCTTTACTTGTATGCGTGATTTAGATAATTAGGGTTTATGTTCATAATTGGGTATTTTTATGTTTGTGTTCTTTGGGTCAATTAAATGTTTGAATGTGTTCACATGAATGCTAATTGATGTTTATCATTGTAATTGCAACGTGTATACATGAATTCTGTTTTCTCGATAAGTTAGGGTCTCGTGTGATTTCGAAAACTTGTGAGTATGATTGAAATGTGATGTTAACTGTGGTTTTGTACTTATGTCATCAGGTATTCACTCATAGGATCGAATTCTTCCAAGAAAACGTATGTCAACGAGATCTCGAAAATTCTTGTATAAGAATTTTCGAAAACTGTGACTTATCGAGATCACTTGATATTTTTATCGAGATCACTTGATAAATTATCGAGAACTCTCCGTAACTAAGTTATCGAGAACTCTTGATAAATTATCGAGAAGTCTTGATAAGAATTATCGAGATCATCTTGTTTTCGAGAACTTTTCTTGTTATCGAGAATGCTCGGATCAATGTTTTCGAGAACACTCAAACATTGGGTTTTTGAAAACCTTTGTTGGTCAATGTTATCGAAAACACTCCTAGTGGAACTTATCGAGAACTTGGTCATACAAAAGTTATCGAGAACACAGTATTTGATTGTTATCGACAACACAATCTGCAAAGTTATTGAGAACACACTTAGACATTTTTTCGAGAATTTTCATTTCCTTTGTAAATTTTCTAAAACTTGTCTAAGGAAGAAAACTTCAAGAATTTTTGTGTTACTTGTATTGTATTCATGTATACTTAACTTGTGGATGTGTGTTGTCATTTGTGTGTATTTCTAAGATGTGACTTATGATGTAATGTGTGATGAATGTTTTAACTTAATATCTTAGTTAATACGTGTGAAACAATTTAAGTGACCACATCTCACTTGTTAATCGATTGGACCCTAATTGCTACATATAACATGTATGTCTATGTATTTCAAATAAGTACGTGTACTAATGTCTAACAAATTTGGATGTTTGATTTCATGACAATACATTTACAGAAAACAATGGCTGAACACAACGAAAATGCTCCCGAACAAACTCTTCCATTACTCACACTCGGTGAAATTGTCCCAGCTGACTACAACATCACCATTGGCCAAAACAATCCACGAATTGACTTCAAGAAACTTCGAATTCCTGAAGATTCGTGCAAGATTGTTAAAGACATTCTTCTGGCTCATCCCTGCAAGTCTATGCTCACCAAATCTACATCAGTTCCAATCTTCTACATTCATCAGTTCTGGTACACAGCTCAAGCCAACTTGGATGATGAATCCTTCAATGTCACATTGGATCGTCAAGTCTACACCGTGGATCAGGATGTCCTACGAACTGTTCTTATGCTTCCTACACCAAAAGAATTCCGTCCCATGTTAACTGAACTTGAAATCCTGGATTATCTCATTGATCTAGGATACGATGTTCAAGATGAACTACCACTCATCAGACTGTCAAGATTTAACGTCAAATATCTACCACAACCATGGAGAACATTCTACATGTTGATTGTGAGATCTATTTCAGGCAGAAAAAGTGGTCATGAACATCCACGACTAGAGCATCTGCAAGTATTTTGGGGAATGATGAGCATGCAACCAATCAACTTTGCCAGTTCAATAATGAGCGACATGATCCATCACATCCAAACAGATCGTGAAAGGAATGTGATTCCGTTCGTTAGATTCACAAAGATGCTTATTGAGCACTTCTGCGGCAAGACACCAGACTACCTCAAGAGAATGCATGATCGTACTGAACCAAAAGACATATACAACAAAGACTTTAAGATTGCTTTTGTCAAAACCATCAAGTTCACAACAAGAACTAAGGGAATGAGGATTCCAGACTACTTCCTTGATGACAACATTCGAAAGACACAGAATTACAAAATCTACGACAAAGCTTATCAATCAGGGAAAGTAGGATACACCGGTGATGAAGACGAATCCATTGTTAAGAGGGAAACACGCAGCAAAAGAGGTGGCAAGACTGGAAGCACCAGCAGCACTACAACTTCACCAAGAAAACCAAGTCTTCACCAAAACCTGCTACGAGACCTCGTAGAAAGATCACTCCAAAGCAAACCATCCAAGATGAACCAACACCATCACCTTCCGAAAGTGAATCAGAATTTGAAACCGAATCAGATGATGAAGAAGATTTTGAACGAAGGGTAAGGTTAGATGAAGAGGAGTTCCCCGAGCTCGAAATGGCAAAGAAAATAAGCATGGGAACTCTACATCAGGGTAAAAGGAAAAGTAAAGGGATAACCATCAATGAACCTGGTAGCGGTGCAAATGATGAAGAAGAAGATGAACCAGCTGCTCAACCCTTGGTCGACAAACGTAAACTAAAAAGCATCATTGTCGACACAAGAGCGGAAGAGAAGCAACTTCAAAAAGGACTCAAAGAAGCTACACGTCTCAACCTGCTCGAACCCCAACCTCATCCACAACCGCTCAATCAACCTGACCAAGAGGGTGGCTCAAGTAGCACCTTGATTACTCCTTCAACAACGATGACTTCAACTTTGGTTCAAAAAATTCCACTTAACACCGAAGAAGAAGAAAAAGATGCAGAAGGGAACGTCATCATGAAGGAAGCTACCGAGGAAACTGCTGATGATTCACAAAAGCAACAAGAGACTTCTGAGTTCATCACACCGGAGTTCATTGCTCAGATGCAAAGAGAAGAGGAACTGAAGAAGAAAGCGAGTGAGGAGACAGAAAGATTGCTTCATGAAGAACAACCTAAAGAACAAAAGACAAATGAACAAGAAGAAGAGCAATTTTTTGATACCGACGACTTCATCAACTCACCTCAACACTCACTTCATCAACAGTCACCTCCAAAGGATCCTCCAGTTCCCATGGGTTCTCCTCCAAAGGATCCTACTCCTCCTCCGTCTGGATCTGACAAGGAATCATCTTCACCATCATCATCACACCATTCATCTCCACCACCATCAGAAACAACATCAAAACGCAAATCAATCAGAAGAAAGGCTAGTTCATCAGTCACCACCGCATCTAAGAGAATCAAGAAAGCTGTAGCATTGGCGCGCAAGAAGAAAGACACACAACCACAGGGTGGAGATCTTCAAGGACAAGTTCTGAAGCTGACAAAACAGGTCACAACATTGACACAACCAGTCAAGGATCTTCAAGACTCGACAGCACTGGTTGATAGGTTCATGCAAGCCGACATGAACACTATGCTCAGAACATATACTGAAGAATTCCTCAACAACAACCTTGTTGCCCTCACCACACCCGTGGTAGCAGATCTTCTCTAGCCGATTCAGACAGAGTTGAACACCAGGATCAAGCACAGCATTGAACGCATGCTTCAGTCAACACCGTTCTATCTTCGAACTGACAAGGCTCCAACATCACCAACTGATCTTGCTACAGAGCAACTACAAGCCTTGTTAGCTGCTAAGCTTCGAGATAAACAGGAAATGACTCCTGAAGAATCAGCAATGTTTGAGGCATTGAAAGTTATTGCCTCCAAAGAGTCGTGCAAAGAAGCAGCTGGGAAACACAAAAGATCAAGAAAAGATGATGATCCTGATCCCGATTCCAAAAGCAAGAAATCAAGGACTACCAAAGAACCATCATCTTCACAAAAACAACTAGCCACGTCTTCCAAAGCTCCAGTCAGCAAACAGCAAAAACCAGCCTCTGGATCCGATCCTACACATGCAGAAGAACCTTTCATGCTTCAACCAGATGATAATCAAGAAGAGCCCGAAACTACCATCCATGAATCCAACATTCCTGAATCACAAACTGGACCATCATCGACATCAAAGACTCATGAGAAAGGAAAGTCTACCAAGTCAAAGAAAAAGAAGAAGAAGTCGAAACCATTCTCATGGTTAGACGTTGATGAAGCTCCTGAAGCTGATTGGTTAACTGAAATGATCAAGTCACAACCACCAATTGAAACCGACGAACCACTTCCTGGAAACACTTTGCAGTATACTCAAAGTATCATGTTGGGTCTTCAAGTTGGTAAGATGACAAAGGCTGAATTACGAAGGATCAATCGTGAAGCTTTTGACTTTCTTAAGTCTAGATCGGGAAACAAAGTCGAACTGCAATATCACATGGAGAACATTGCATGCGCCTTGTCAGGTACGTTTGACTGGCTGAATCCTAAAGCTAACTACGACGTCCATTCTGACCACAACAAGCCTTACTTCACCGATTGGACGAAACCATTACCTCTGCAAGGATTTTCTGATAAGCCTAAGATCCCATACCGATTCTTCTTCAACAACGATCTCAGATATCTTCAACATGCCCATGAAACCTCGAAAGAAAGATATGCTTCTTCACTGACGATCTCCGTCCCTGCTGCCAGATATGAACTGTCATCCATTGAAGAAACAACACCGATCTTCAGCGACTCTGTTGTCACCTACAACAGAGAAGCTCTCCTTGGAATTCAACACTGGCCGGACAGACGTAAACTCGGCTACACTCACAGACTACATTTGACGTCAGCTGAGAACGTGAAGCACCAGTCACGAATCGTTGCAATCATGGAAATCTTAGAGTCACGAAGATTCAACTACACTTTCATGAAAGAGATAGTCGTCAAGAGACAAGATGAGAAGGAATACAAGTTCGGAGAACCAGATTTCCCTGATCTCAACCTAAATGACATAGAAGACATGTATTTGGAAAAGGTTCAAGGAAAGATGTTGCGGTTCCCTAAGTCGACTCAGTATAACTTCATTGCTTCACTACTTCTCTACATCAGACGATTAAGAGTTCAAGAAAGAGTGGAAGATCTTCAGCTGGGCGTTGAAAGTTATCAGAACAAGCTCAACCTAACCAACCACAACTCACATTTCCTGGAATTCAAGAATCGTCACAGTATACGCTTATACAACAACCATCATTTGGAATCACCTACCTCAACAAGAAGAATCAGCTTCGCTACATGAGGTTTGATGAGATTCAGAAGTTCTGTGATGACACACTTCAAAGAGTTCGTGATGGGTTAGTTGAAAGATTGCTTGATGACAAGAAGCGGTTAAGCAAGGGTGAAAATACGAGGTGGAAAGCGAATGCACGAAGGATGATTCGCAACTTTGTTCATATGGTGGAAGAAAGATTGTATCGTCGTGAGCAGATCAGGAGATTGGAAAGCTACATCGGCGTTCGACCATCATTCCCGGTCTTGACCTTCAGACGACCTGATCCTAGATTCACAAACTTCGATGCAATGCCTACTGGTGAAACTTAGCTCCTATGTCTCTGGTATTAACATTTCAATATTTCCTTATATATTAATTGATTTGTGATTACTACGGCTTGTGCACACATAACAGTGTACAACCCGCACTTTGTACTTAAAAGACCCTGTGGTACGCATCAGTGCCACAATCCTCACATAAGGAGCGAAAGCTTCTTACTTTTGAGTAGAATTATCAAACTTTTCATGATTTCTACAATTCTGCTCAAAAGACAAGTATTTCACCTCAATGAATAGTCACTTGTTGAGGGGGAGTACTTGACCACAAAACAACGTTCTCAAATCTAAAAGTTCTTGTTGATTTCTCCCTATAAGACTCAAAAAGGCATATTTTAATCAAAAAGATTACAAAAACAACATTTGCTATGCTATTTTTGATAGGAGAAGATGAAAAGTGATTAAAATATGATGTCAAACAATTTATCTTGTGCGAGCTCGACTCATAATTAACCCATGAATTGACGAAACAACAAATGTTAGTATTTGAAAGGATTTACCCAAGTAGAAAGTACCGTTTCGAGAAACTCTTCTTAGACGTTTACTTTGACGGGTCTAACTTCCTTTTAGGAATGTTAACAACTTCAAGTTAGTTATTAGGGCTAGTTATCACCTAAAAACTGATAATGGATCCCTTTAACTAAGCAACGTAAACGTGTCCCTCGGGTACATGTCTATTAAGAGTGGATCAATTCAAAAGTGCCAACTCCTCCCGCATGTGCAAATTTCTGAAAACATTCATGAGCATATGTGTAGGGGGAGTCTTTCATAAGAAATCAAAACCCTCAAAGTGTTAACAAAAGGTTTTATACTCACAAACACTTTGAGAGATTTTCAAACATTTGGTTAAAAGGCATCAATAGGATAGTCATGGAGTTATAAGGTGACTAAGGATAGGAATAACCGTCCTATGAACCGCCAGAACCGGAGGGGTCTACCCAAGGACAACACTAATAGTTAGAAATTAGAAGTCCTTAGGTATGATATGAAAAAAAAGAGAAAAGAATGAAAGGAGAAAGAAGGGGTTGAAGAATTAAAAAGAAATGAAAGAAAAGGGTGAAAAGAAATAGCCCTCCATTTTGTTCAACCTTAGGTCAGACACCGGGTTCAATTCATATGCTACTGGTCGTTGCTAAGGCGACACCGGTATTGAAGATAAAGACGTCATGGACCCAGTGACGCAATGCATCTAAACCTTCTTAGCCACTCAAGTTTCTCTCAAAAGATACTTGTTTCATTCTCACGGAGATCCCTGCATAATCTATTGACCATTCATTCGAGTGTGTCGATATTTAAAAGGAGGTACTCTGCTCCACACCTCCGACGACTAAAATGAGCACTTATTGAGTCTAGAGCCACGAGATACATCAAAAATCTCTTAGGAACACATAATACTTCTACACTAGTGTCTTACATCATTGGACACTAAGTGTAAATTCTCGAGTCCTACGCAGATCTTAGCAATCTGCCAAGAACGTTTATGAGGGATTTACTTATGTATTTCTTAAATGATTGAACGGAAATCATGCCAGGGTCAACATCAAACAGCCCTGACAGCAGGTCACTTCGATAATTCCTTGTGGATTACGCTTAGTGTTTGCGATGGTTCCAAACGGTCTACAGTCATGGGGTGATCTCCAGCGACTCACCTAATCGTGAGTGTACTTATTTATGTCTGTGTAAGCCCTCTAGGGGGTATCCGATTAGGAACGCCCTTGGTAAGGATTAGAAGGAGTCTTCACACTATGCTGTTGACAATCTCTAACTCCAAACCTGTAAGTACCGGATGTATTATTGCTAACTGTTTCGATGCAGGTACAACCACCATCCTGAACACCAACTTCCACATGCTCATACCTACATCTCAATGTCTTAGAAAGCTCTTATCAAAAGATCGACACATTGTTAAAGTCAAAGAAGGATTCTACGTCAACACAAAGAATCTTCAACAAATAAATAAGAGCTACGAATGTATGAAAGCACCAACGTCAAAGATGTATGAGCATGTTGGAAAGGCGCGCATCCACTGGAGACTAAGAAAGTGACGAATGGCAGATTAAGACATCACTTGATCACTATCACATCATCAAAGACAAAGAACAAAGAACGATGAATCATTTTGCTAACGAACTTTTGAAGACGTCTGAAGCCGTAAAAGTCAAAGATTAAAGACAAAGAAAAGACGTCGAGCAACCTTGATAATCATCATGACCGACCCTTAGGGGGAGATTGTTAGGATCACGTTTCACGTCATCTCTCAAGTCTCGGTCATTTCATAATATTAAATAGGTTGCTTTGTTATTTATGTTATTTATCTTAAGTGTTTAAGTCCACTAAGCGTCCAATGGGCCTTAAAGCCCACGATTTAGACAAGGAAGGGAGGAAGGGATGTTGCCCTAATCCTCACCTATAAATAGGACCTTATATAATCTTTTACACTTGTTGGTTTATTGAATATCTTGGTTAAACTCTTGTCAAACTATTTCACATATTTAGTAGATCAACCATCTCTATTTCTCTTCTCATTTCTTATCAAATCTATACTTGTGTTTACAAAATAGTGACCTAACATGACGCATATAGGATTCTTTGTGTGAAATAGAGTAAAAGTAAGAAACATAGAATCCCATGGGATTCTTTCCCTAATCCCATGGGATTCTGTATGATCCCATAGGATTCTTTGATGAATCATTTGTGTCTGAAACAGCATTTAATTAAGAAAAAAGACATATTCAAAGTAAACAAGAATTTTCTTTGCAAATCATCTAAATATTCAAGTAAAGAAGAAAAAGAACTAATAGAAAACCAGAATATAAGTAATGTAAGTTTGTTCAAACATCAATTGGATTCGGCTTTTTCTTTGCCTTTGGGTCCTTCGGACAAGTTGTTTTCGTATGCAAGTTTTTTTTCTCTCCACAATAGCCACAAGGCTTCTTTTGTTTCTTTTTAACTCCAAGTGCTTTTTCTTTCTCACTCTTTCGCCTTTTATTGCGTTCTGCTTCTGTAATATTTCCTTTGTTGCTTGCCCTTGTTGGATTGTTAACTGTTTTCTTCTATGGTTTAGAAATTGCAAAATGTTCAGCAATTACATCTCCCGTTGAAGGAGGATTTGGCACCTCAGCCTCCACTTCTGTCTTTAAAGTCTTTAATTTTTCTACAAAAGCACCCATCTTCTCTACATTATTGCTCAACCTGAATAAACAATCGTCCACTACACAAGTTGCTTCGTTTGTTAGTCTTTCAACTTCTACATTTTTCCCCATATCTGTTTCTTTTTCTTCTCAAATCAGGTGGTATTATATCCCTTGTCCAACGCCTCAAAATATATTGTTTTGTAATGACATTAATATCACAATTCTTGAAGACACATAATATGTGTCGGCATAGAAAACCGTATCGGCAATATGTCTACAAGTACATACCACCGACCCATCTTCTATAGTTCGCAGTACCTTTTAAAAAACAAATCACAAGAATTAAAGAATTAAAATTCATGGGATTCAGTAAATCACATGTAATTCAGCATGAATCCCATGGGATTCATTAGATAATCCTATGGGATTCATAATGAATCACATGGGATTCATTATGAATCCTATGTGATTCATAATGAATCCCATGTGATTCATAATGAATCCCACGAGATTCATTATGAATCCCATTGGATTCATTATGAATAACATCTGACTATTCATTGAATGCATGTGATATTATACCAACAAGTATCATACCTTATAGTCTATAAATTTTTTTGTTGCTACTATTTCGCCTTCCTCTTCTTGTTCTTTTGCAACTTCCTTATTAAGGATTCTATAAGCCCACGGATTTTTGTCTCTTATCATGACAATCTCACAACCTTATTCTATCTTTAAATCTTGAATCGTACAAGTCCAGCATGCTTCATATATTTCCATTTGAACAAGAAGAAATATCGTTCTAGTGTACACTCTTGATGCATGACATTCAATCTGTAACTGTGTTTGACATTTTGGAGCCGCGTTTAATGTTTTAAAGTCCAAATGTTCTTGCCTATATCGTTGTCTTTCCATTGCTGATTCATAAGACATCATGAAACTAACTAGCGTTGCTCCTGGGCATGTGAAACTTTTGAAGAACGAGTTTTCACTCTCCGACCTTGATGTTGTTCTCATCAATCCAAATAATGGCGAGTCGATAAAGTAAGCTGGAATCCACATTTCTCGTAGATTAAACATCTTGGTCATCCATTTCTGATTTTGCAAACCAAAATCTTCAATCAACTTAGCCCATTTTTCTTCAAATTCCAATGGTTCCATGAACATATTCCAAATGATCTTGTTTAATCGCTTCTTGAAATCAGTTTCATTGTATATTTCTTTACAAATCTGTTTTTGATATATAGATTCTTAGAATATTATTTTCAGCATAAATAACATGATATACTACACAAGTAAATCACACGGGATATATAGATGAATCCCATGGGTTTCATATAGGATCCCATGGGATTCAGATAAAAAATTCACAAATGATATATTTATGAATCCCATGAGATTTACATAGAATCCCATGGGATTCAGATTAAAACATTCAGATCATATATACAGAATCCCATGTGATTCATCTATGTATCACATGTGATAAAAAAACACATTTTTGTTAAGCTCAATAAATTACCTTTGTTGGGATCTTTTGGTGAATATGCCACATGCAAAGTCTGTGTTTCGATTTAATGAAAACAGCTTCAATGGCTCACTTCATTGCTCCATCTTGATCTGTTACCACCATGGTTGGTTCTTTTTGGAAAGCAATCATAAATGCTTTTAGTAGCCACATGTATGATTCAGTGTCTTCATGTAACAGCATTCCCGATCCAAGTGTGACACACTTTCTGTGATTATCAACACCGGTGAATGGTACAAGCACCATGTTGTACCTAGAAATATTATAAGTTTTAGTGACAGAATCCCATGTGATTACATACATAATCCTATGGGATTCATTGTGAATCCCATGAGATTCACAATGAATCCCTTGAGATTTCATAAAGAATCCCATGTGATTTCATATTAAAAAAACACTTACTTGTTACACCTGAATGTCGCATCAAAAGATACTATGTCTCCAAATTCCTTATAATTGCATTTTGCAGCTTCATCGGCCCAAAACAATGCCACTAACTCACTCTCTTCAACCTTATACTGAAATGTAAAGTTCAGAACATATATCTTTCTGTTTCCATTTTATCTATAAGCATTTGTGCATAACTTTCCCCAATGAACATATTAACATCTCGCATTTCATTCTTAAAATGATCAGTTGTCCCATGAACATATTCATACCCACCTTTCATAGTTGTTAACAAGTTGTGAGCCCGTGTTGGACCAATCTTGTTCTTTGCCGCTTTGACAACAAACATTTTTTCTCCATGTGTCATTCTCCTTTGCTTTTTTGTAAAATGTTTGTACTCTTTTGGTATAAGCAAATGGTTGTGTTCAGCAATAAACTGAACTAGCTTGTATTTTCGAGAAACGATATCCAATTCTAATCTTATACGAGCTTTACATCCTGTTATACNAAAGAATCCCATGGGATTCAGAATAAATCACATGGGATTCAACATTATTCTCATGAATCGTTATATATTACAAGTCATAAATATGTTAGAGAGCTTTACTACCTGTTACATGCATAATTGTATTTCTTTTTTGTTTGTCACTATGTTTAGCATCCAAAGTGTCGATATTAATATGTCTTGGAGCTCCTTCTTTGTTGCACATGATGTATTTGAGTTGTACAATTCCAGATTTTGTTAATCGTTGTCCTGCTTTTTTAATTTGAAAACCTCCCGCTTCAGCATACTTACCATACATATCTATAGCTTCCTCTATAGTGTCATAGTATTTTCCCTCTCCTGGTACAGGAATTCCTTCTACATGAGGCTTCCAATATACCGATCCGCCCGGTGTATCAATGTGTTCATATAAAGTTGGTCTCGGTGATTTCATAGAATCTGTATATAAAAAGCAGAATGTCTAGGGATTAAGATATCTCAAGGGATTATGAATCCCATGGGATTTATCTATGAATCCCATGGGATTAATAATGATCTCATGGGATTCATCTGTGAATCCCATGGGATTCATCTGTGAATTCCATGGGATTCATCTATGACTTCTTCCAAACAGCCCATAAGCCCTCTTTGCAGACCTGATCTAGGCAATCTAACAAGCTCAAAATGGATTCATAGATGAATCCCATGGGATTCACACTTTTCTCATAACATTAAACATAAGAAACAGAATCTCAAGGGATTGTTTACTTCCAAGTTTATACAAAACAAAATACAAATCAGAATCCCATGGGATTTACACTTTTCTTATAACATTAAACAACAAAATCAGAATACTAAGGGATTTTACCATCAACTTCTTTCATAGCAACATCTTTATCTTTATCTTCTGGTAAATCATCTTCTGTAACTACATCATCTACTGGAATTTCGATTAAGTGATTTTCATCTGTATCAGTGATTAATTGTTGATTTTCAATGATATTATTGATGAACAGCAGTGTCTGTGTTTTCCGGTTAATCGGAATTAGAGGAACGGCGGCGGCGGCGTCTTCTGACGGGATTATTGATGAATCCGACGGGTTTGTTGATGATTTCGACGGGTTTGTTGATGAATCCGGCGGTTTTGTTGATGAATCCGTCGGATTCATGGTGATTCCGGCGTGATTTTTTAGATCTAGGGTTTTGATGAGAGAGAAAGTAATGTATTAAATGAGGGGATTGAGATATTTTTTTGCTTTTATTGAGACACATGATTTTACTAACTTGCCCTTGTTTGTAATTTTTGGCTTCATCTCAGCCATTAGATGAAAGGTGGATGGATGGTTGAGATTGGCTTATTTGTTCTTTAGAGAGTATATGTTTTGCATGGATCTCACCTCTGGGAATGTTAAGGATATACCATGTTACGTAGTATTTCATAAATAGACTAGACTATGGGTTTATTTGGCACGAAGCGGTGCATGTGGAGCTTTTTAGAACGGTGAGCAATGAGAATTTTGGTTTTCAGCAGTTGTTTAGCAAAGAGCGGTGAGTTTTGCTATCTTTTAGGAATGCTCATTTTCCCAATGCTTCTTTAATAAGCGGTGAGCGGTAAGCTGTGAACTGTGGTTACTGGTACTGCAAACAGCTCACTGGTACTTTTAACAAACACACCATATATGTTAGTTTGATTGCACTATGTTTCATTAGTACGAACTTTATATTTTCGACTGCATATAATCATGTGTTTATTTATAACGTGTGTAATTTACAATTCATCATCTATTTTTTGTCTTCTCTTTAAAATACTCGTAAATATCACGTGTTATTTAGCTAGTACAATCATACCACACAATATACCCAAAATGATTAGTGGTCTACACCACCAAACGGGTGCTAAAAGTGGTATAACCACGCATGGATCAAGTCATCAAGGTGATCGTAATGGCCTTGACGCGCGAATAAAGGGAGACCACTAGTGGTATCCATTACGGAGTAGAATTGACTTGCACATACATATTTTTGATTGGACACAATAAGGGCATGCTTGGTTGGATGTATTAGAGGGTGAGAAATGGGAAAGGTAATCATTACTTATGCTTGGTATACTATTATGCAATGGACCATTACCCAAAACAAGGTAATGGAACATTACCCTACAAATTGGGGGTTATAAAATTACTAATTGCATTCCTTAGCATTCCCTTTACCTTTACATTTCCTATTCCTCAATTTGAACCAAGTGCCCCCTAATTTATGCAATAAATAATTGTATTATACATACGTCATGTTTTGACTGATTTGTACATTACATTGTGCAAATCAATAACCAATGTGAGCAAATCATCCTTTACTAAGAATGGTCTAAGAAAAATAAAATTAAAAAATATTTTTTTTGATAAGTTTTAAATTTTGGTGAGCTAATGAATTTTGAGTTGAAATTACTAATAATTTAAGCTAATTTTGATATTTATATTGTTGTTAATAATAATTTAAGTCGGTTTTTAAACATTTGCGCGGATTGAACTATAAAGAGGAATAAAATGGGTGGTTATTGAATGCAAATAGTTAAAAAATAATAATTTTACGGATATCCTTACTTAATCTAATAAAAAGGAATAAAATGAGTCATTCGTATATATATAATCTCGTGTATTCATTTACATGTCACAGTAACTCGTGCTTTCCTTTTTATATTTATAATTCTGTGCAAGTACATTAATTTAATATATACTGATAATAGTATTTATAATTAACAACATATTGTTGTATTTTTTATAAAATATAAAGTATAGAGGTATAAAGTATAGGAGATATTTATTAAATTTATAAAGTTATTAAAAAAAACCTGATAAATATACTTAAGTTCATATAGTTTATTTAAAATTTAACAACTAAAGTTTTGTTAACTACACCAACTTTTTAAGATTATTTTATTTTTTTTCACAAAATTGACACATGTGTTTTTATACATATTAATTTTCTTGAATGAAATTTAGATGCAGTTGATCAAATGGAATCTAATTTTGACTTTTATTGACCAATAAAAATAATTAATTGTGCCACGTAGGTAGAATGATGCACTCCAATTAGTCTAATTGAAATTTTCAACCTTTTCTTTCTACTTTTGAAAATCTCTTATTATATACTCTCTCTCTGTCCTAAATTAATAATCCATGTTTTCTTTCCGGGATATCCCAATTTAAATTTTCGGTGCAAAAAATAGTTGTGGGAGTTTGATCGAGTTATATTAACCTTACTTGAACTATTATTACAAGCTTTAAAGAAAACATCTATTAATTAGTTTAAGGTAAAGCTAAAAGAAAGACAAAACAACAATAACTATGTTTTTATTGAACTGTATGGTTTTGGTCGTAAGAAAATTATTTTGAGAATGAGGGGATAAGAGAGATCACAAAAATTCAAGTCAACCGGGGTGAATAAAACTATAAAAGCACTAACAAATTTGTGGTCTTTGTAATATTATAATATGCCTAGGCAAAGGTTTCTCTTAGAAAAAATTGAACTAGAAGACATATCACATTATGGCATCCGTATATGAAGATGGAAAAAATTATGTAGATAGTCACTAAGTCTCATGTGTAACATCTCATTTCAAGATAGTTAAAACCACAAAGTTAGGGGGTGCTTGGCATGAGGGTATGGTATCGAGGAATGACTTTCATTCCTATTGTATTTATTTGGTTGGTGGATTTAGTATTCGAATATGGGTATCAAACCCTCAAAAGTATGCATTTTCTAAACCAACCAAAGCTGATGAGTTTGTAAACCCATTCCAATTCTCATTCCCATAGTAATCCTCTTGTTGAACCAAACACCCCTTAGTGTCACCTTCATACTTCATCGTTGACAATCATTTTTTTGTGTGACCATAATCGGATCTTGAGGGGGGAGACGAGGACCGATATAAGAGAGCCAATGAGATTATCAAAGATGAAATGACCAAATTGAGAAAGCTTTGTAGCTATAACTCTATCATGCAAATACATATGGTTCAATACGTCTAAATCCAAACCGGATGTAATGGTCACTACATTCACTTTCTATGAACTAAAACATATTAAATTTGAACACTGCAATGTTAATTCATTTATCAAATGGGTTGAAAAGTTTTAAAAGATTACTCAACATTTGATCTCGCAAGAGATAAGTTTAAAATTAATAATTAAAAAAAAAAAAAAAAAAAAAAAAAAAAAAACTTTGGTTAACAGTAAAACATAACATTAATTTCAAAAGTTATAAGAAAGCCAATATAATTATTCAAATAAGCTGCAACCAAATCTCAATCAAGATCTCAAAATACGATATTTACACCTAAACAAGGTACTTGTTTCTTCAACGCCAACAAGACACATCACAAAGCAACGAACACTCGTTGCTCTGGATTTAACAGATTTAGCACCGAAAAACAATAAGGAAGAATACGTACGCAATACTAAAGTATAAAAAGACAGCCAAGTAATCTCTAATGAATATGTAACATATCAACCGATGAATCTCTCTAAGGGTAGCGTTTCCATGAGTTGTCCTCACGGTTGTTCCTGAAGGCACAGCAACCAATGGAGTAAACAATGATGAGGAAGACGAGGAAGATGACGTTCAGAACAGCAACCTTTTTCCAATCACTCTTGATGTTATCGAGCAGTCCAGCTTTGCATGCTTGGCAGTTGTAGCACAGGGCATTTTGGTCATTGCTCCAAGTATCACAGTCGGGGTTGGTGGAATTTGTGTTAGTCTTGGTCCAGTTGGTTGGAGATACATATGTGAAACCACAGTCGTTTGAGGGCTTGCAGCAACCAGACTATAAAAAATATTGACACGTTAATAAAAATGGCATATATTCAATAAAAATCAACACAAAACACGTTAATAGCAGTTTTGACCCATTTAGTTCGGATTCTGTATTACCTCAAGCAAGTCAATATAAAAACGTCTAGCCAAAAAGGGATGGAGTCAACATGAGTTGAACATATGGCAAACCAGTAAAACTAAAAAGACATTTAAAGTTTTTTAGGACAAACAGCTTCATCCAAAATATTTTACTGTTCAATAACTTCTATAAAATTCTCATCATATTTACCACATTAAATACTAATTGAAAGACTTTTGCAGGTCAGCAACAGAACTATGTTCCACACGCACTCACAAAATTACCCGTTTTCAACCTATACCCACCCGGTCTGTCCCTTATTTTTCATTTGGCAACCACTTAAGCGGTGCATGAAGATCTACTATTCAATTCCCAAAGCAAAAAAGTTTAGGAAATACTTCAACAACACAACAGAATGAAGCTTTGATCATTTTGCCTTATTGATCACCTATGGTTCGATCCAAACCCATGGCATTGAAATAAAGTTCAAAAGCAGAAAGTCATGCAGAAGATCGAAATTCAATACTATTTTAATAAACGATTAGGTTTAACTAGAAATATAAGTCAACTAAATCTGTGGTCACTTTTTCTGGCTATTAAAATATCTAACCCATGCTTATGATTCACATTAAGAGTCATCCATCCCAATCAAATAGCTCAGTTTTATAACCACCAAGACACCCTTTTCCACCCATCAAGGAAAAATTCAACTCTTTACTTAAAAGGTTGCTTACTTTAACTTTAACAAAGAGACAATTGCATCTTTAACATTTAACTATTATTTTTCTCTATAAGCAACTTTTACATGAACTACCAACTGTTATATAAAAATCCAATAGCTAGTATACAACAAAAGTTGGTATGATTGCTTACAAAGTCAAACACATACAAAGTCGATCACTCCCTCCTTAACCCGATTCCTAATATTGTATCAACCAAATCATAAAAGTATCTCATGATTGTTCTAAGTTTTATTTTGAGGGGCTAACTTATTTAACCCTTTCACCCATAAAAACGGTTGTAATTGAGTAATTATACAAAAGAAGACATGTATGACCATGTTGCTTAATTTCAAAAAATTCAGCTAGTTGTAAAACTACTCATATATCTTATTCAAGTGCTTATATGATGGTTATATTTTTTTAAGCATATAAATAATCCCAAATACTCTGTTAAAACCTCCTTGCATGTTTATTTTAAAGTAGAAGGGTGTTTGGGATTGGGTTTTCGAGTATATTATCTGATTATCATGTATTTAAACCTTAGTTGCAATCTTTAAAACGTAGAACAAGTCCTGCTTTTTTTAATACATTGTTTTTTTGTTTTTCCTTTTACGTGTAACACCGTTTTGCAACCGCATGAACCCGAACACCCTCCAAACAGGCACTTGTTTAATTCTCAAATAAACAGTTTAAATTTAGTAACTAGTAACAAACACCCCCTAGATTCAACAACAAGAGTAACAACAATACTTAATCCCGCCAGAGCGAAAAAACACACCCTATAATCATAGACAATAATTATACAAAAGAAACAGCCCCTAATAGGCCCATAATTCAAGACATAAAAGTGATGTATTATTAATATCAAAGTCATACCAAACCATGATGTTGACCCAACCAACACCTACATCCATTCCATTATCATACTACAATAATTCACATCCACAATCCTCACAATTCATCATTAATTCCACATATCAAATCAACACAATTAATCACAAATCATGCATGGGTGCTACTATAAAGACCCCTTGCCCACTTGTTACATTCTTTACTTTGGCCACCTCTGATTACAATATAAACCAATTTTTTATTGGTTTATGTTCTGTATTTTCTGTTAGTTTAATACTTTTGACTTATTAAAGTTTATAAGTTCGTTTTTTAATATAAACAAAATTATAAAAATTAAAAAANACTGCTTCATCCAAAATATTTTACTGTTCAATAACTTCTATAAAATTCTCATCATATTTACCGCATTAAATACTAATTGAAAGAAGTTTGCAGGTCAGCAACAGAACGATGTTCCACACCCACTCACAAATTACCCGTTTTCAACCTATACCCATCTAACAAGTTACACAATTCTACCTGGCCTGTCCCTTATTTTCATTTGGCAACCACTTAAGCGGTGCATGAAGATCTACTATTCAATTCCCAAAGCAAAAAAGTTTAGGAAATACTTCAACAACACAACAGAATGAAGCTTTGATCAGTTTGCCTTATTGATCACCTATGGTTCGATCCAAACCCATGGCATTGAAATAAAGTTCAAAAGCAGAAAGTCATGCAGAAGATCGAAATTCAATACTATTTTAATAAACGATTAGGTTTAACTAGAAATATAAGTCAACTAAATCTGTGGTCACTTTTTCTGGCTATTAAAATATCTAACCCATGCTTATGATTCACATTAAGAGTCATCCATCCCAATCAAATAGCTCAGTTTTATAATCACCAAGACACCCTTTTCCACCCATCAAGGAAAAATTCAACTCTTTACTTAAAAGGTTGCTTACTTTAAACTTTAACAAAGAGACAATTGCATCTTTAACATTTAACTATTATTTTTCTCTATAAGCAACTTTTCCCCAAATAGACCTTTTTTCTACTTTACATGAACTACCAACTGTTATATAAAAATCCAATAGCTAGTATACAACAAAAGTTGGTATGATTGCTTACAAAGTCAAACACATACAAAGTCGATCACTCCCTCCTTAACCGGATTCCTAATATTGTATCAACCAAATCATAAAAGTATCTCATGATTGTTCTAAGTTTTATTTTGAGGGGCTAACTTGTTTAACCCTTTCACCCATAAAAACGGTTGTAATCGAGTAATTATACAAAAGAAGACATGTATGACCATGTTGCTTAATTTCAAAAAATTCAGCTAGTTGTAAAACTACTCATATATCTTATTCAAGTGCTTATATGATGGTTACATTTTTTTAAGCATATAAATAATCCCAAATACTCTGTTAAAACCTCCTTGCATGTTTATTTTAAAGTAGAAGGGTGTTTGGGATTGGGTTTTCGAGTATATTATCTGATTATCATGTATTTAAACCTTAGTTGCAATCTTTAAAACGTAGAACAAGTCCTGCTCTTTTAATACATTATTTTTTAGTTTTTCCTTTTACGTGTAAAGCGCTTTGCAACGGCATGAACCCGAACACCCTCCAAACAGGCACTTGTTTAATTCTCAAATAAACAGTTTAAATTTAGTAACTAGTAACAAACACCCCCTAGAATCAACAACAAGAGTAACAACAATACTTACTCCCGCCAGAGCGAAAAAACACACCCTATAATCATAGACAATAATTATACAAAAGAAACAGCCACTAATAGGCCCATAATTCAAGACATAAAAGTGATGTATTATTAATATCAAAGTCATACCAAACCATGATGTTGACCCAACCAACACCTACATCCATTCCATTATCATACTACAATAATTCACATCCACAATCCTCACAATTCATCATTAATTCCACATATCAAATCAACACAATTAATCACAAATCATGCATGGGTGCTACTATAAAGACCCCTTGCCCACTTGTTACATTCTCTACCCCTATAAACCCATTTTTTATTGGTTTATGTTCCGTATTTTCTGTCAGTTTAATACTTTTACTTATTAAACTTTATATTTTCTGTTCTTTCAGTTTTTTAATATAAACAAAATTAAAAAAAATAAAAAAATGAGGATCATGCAATCATAAACCAATATCAGATCCAAAACAATTTATAAAAAAATTACCTGAATAGCAGAAAGATGCCTCCCATAAAACTCATCACGAGTATTCCTCTCACCATCATCAATCAAGCTCTTACAAACCTTACTATCAACCAAACAGCTCCTAATCTTGCCCCAATTCTTATCACTCTCAACTCTCTTCCTCAACCACTCAGAATAATCCCCCAGCCTATACTCCTTATACCCTTTCCCACTCACAGCCTCACCAGCACCTTTATTAGTAACCACAAATGCAAATATGGTAAAACAAAACAAAACCAATATTAACAAAAACATGACAAGGAGGTAAACCCATAACAGCCATGTCACACGACAACACGCGCCGACAAGACCCGCGAGTGAAACGACCATTAAGAAAACACCTAGGGCGATTATGGGCTTGTCGAGGAAACGTTCACATTCTGAGGTTCCTTGGTGGGAGAGCCAGATGCCGCCAGCTAGGATTGGGATGGAGAGTAGGAAGGTTATGAAGTTTAGGATGCCTACTAGGTTGTTGCTTATGCGTACCATTTTTTTTTTAGGAAAAGGTTTTTGGCTTTTTGGTGATTTTTAGGTTGTGGAAAGATGGAATAATGAGTTGGATTAGGGTGGATGTATGGGTTTTTGTAGTGTTGGCGTTGACAGTGTGAATGGGTGTTTTTATGTGTGTCCTTGTGGTGTGATTTTTGTGTAAAGTGCTCCCTCTTATTATGTTTAGTTGTATTTGGGACCCTAAAAGTTTGATAACTATCATCAAATTGTCTGAGTGGTAAAAAAAACCTAACTTCCTTACATGATGTAGGAATTTGTGTGCACGGCATGGGCGGAGCTATTAAGGGACCAGGAAAGGTCTAGGCCTCTCTAGGTGTAAGCCCGTTAGTGTATTTTTTTCGCGATTTCATGTGTTAAAATTTTATTTTTTCCATCTCGGCCCTCCCATCTAATGTTTTTCCGGGAAAAAAATTGTTTCGGTCCTCCCAAGAAATTTTTTATAGCTCCACCATTGGTGCACGGTGCAACGCATTACTTGTATTGCTAGTCATTTCATGAACATACGAGGTCACACATTAACACGAAACTTGAAACTGTACTTGTTTACATGGATAGTATATGCATATACCAAGACTAGTGTTTATGAGATTAGTACTTGATAAACTATCTTCAAGCTAGTTTATAAATGAGGAATAAACGAAAACCGAGGCCCGAACACGCATGCATGTGGTCGGCCTTATTGAAAGAAAAAAAAGGTTCAAGTTATTTTGAATTCCTTTGATAAATATGGTAACCATTAAAGAGTTTAATGGCCATTAGCCTAGATTGAAGGATACTAAAATTACCATAACTATTATGATCCGTTCCTAGCCTTATTTTGGTATCTCCCCTCGCCCCTTTCTCTCTGCCGAAACACATAACACAAACCACTCGTGGTTTCGTGTGTTCTTGATTATTTGGTGATCATTTCTAGTTGAGTATTGATCATTCAAGGGTTGTGGTACGATTGGCTATTGCATGGACCATCCTCAAACCATAGATGGCCTTTCAGGGAGACGTAAATCCTAGAACCATCTTTATAAATACCAAGTTCATTCTCATTGAATGAAGCAAGTAACACATAGTGAATTCTTACATTTACACACACTAGCTACACCATGAGTATTACCCTAACTTGTGACTTCGGTCACACCTTGGGGTCCTTACCGAACATTAAAAACCAAACAGTTAGCTACACTAATCTCTAATACGTACTTTACGTAAACAATTATCATGATTTCCATTACATGATGTCTAGGGTTCAAACCTCACTAGGTACACATTTACGGGTGGTTGTGGAGAGGGTCGGAAATGGTTATAGAGATACCTTAGTTTATAATGCGTACATTTAAATTAAGGACGCCCCCCCCCCCAGGTAATCTGAGCAGAGAAAGCATCATCCTTTTATGTTTTGGAGTGATTTGTACGTAAATTTTTGCACATTGTTTCTTAACAAATTCTATGTTTGTTTCAAGAAAATAATTACTGTAAATGATGAGCAGACTTGCAATATGCTTATGCCATCATGGATGTTTGATTATTAATTAGTTGGAAAGTGTGCTTCAAGATCAATACCATTTTTGTCTTAAGAAAAACAGCAAACAGGGAACAACCTCGCTCCTAAAATTTCACCAATCTTAATATCTTTGGATCCACAACACGTTTGGAAAAAGTTTAACATCTTAAACTAACTTCTTATATTAAACCATCGTAAGCATAGAAAACTCTTCGGAGGCATGCATTGAAAGTTAAAATGAGGCCTTCACATTACAAATATTTATGTAATCTTAGGGTTTTTTTTTAACAAACTTGATTAATAAAAGCATATGATATAAACCCATAACACTGTGTAAGTTGGGCGAGTTAAAACAAAGATAAACCAAACGTCATTATTCTGATAATTAAAAATTAGAGCTATAAATGAACATGAACAAGGTTGTTTGTTTAAGGTTAACCTAACAAAAGAACACGAACAAGGGTCTCAACAACTAAACATAAGGCAAATTATTTTATAAAAGTTTGATTCATTTATAATGCTATTAAATAATTTCTAAAACCGGGAGAAAATTAATCCCCATGTGGCCATGGAGGTTCACCCGTGATTAGTCGGTTCGCAATGTCGAATCAGAACCCTAGTTAGAAAAATATAAATAAAAATAAATGTCTAAAACCGAAAGCATGAAACGAGCTTAAGATTGTCTTATTTCTTTTTACTAGAACTTATCTTCCTTGTACTTAGTTATCTTTCTTGTTCGATACACTAGATTATATGAGGTTACTTTCAAATCATGTTATAAGTTAAATGATACTATTTGAAGATAGAGCTCAAAGATATAATTACATAATGTAATAATATTGAAGACTAGGGGGTGCATTTGCTTTAATTAATAAGTTGAGCTATGTAAACGGCAGGATGCAAATTTTTGGACGGAAGTTATTTAGATAGATATGTCACGCGCTTACGTGTTGAGTATTGCCTTTCAAACGGTACAGGAAACTGTATCGGTAGCTTCATTCTTCTCTGCCGAAAGACCTTTTCTCTTGCTTCTAAAACATGCTTGTCATTTTTTTACTTGCCCAAATAAATAATCGTTTATCAGCGATTTGGTCGTACTTAAAGCAAATACTATTACTTTTGTGGTGGAAAAAACGTTTTCGATAATAACATCAACGACAGCTTTTAAAACTAGAAAAGTGATTAGGGGACGCTTGGTTCAAATTAACGAAGGGCAATGATAAAGATAATATAAATACTAAGAAATGTAATGCCATAACCCCATTTTGTTACATTTCATTATATTAAATCAAGCATAGTTAATATTTATATTTCTCATTCCTCACCCTTTTATACCACCAACCAAACATGCCTAACTAATATGCTTTGAAAGTCTGTTTTATATACAACCTGTTCTTTTCGATCAATTTGGTAATTACTGTATATCATATGCAATGTCATAGTGAATTGTGAACACAAACACGTGCGTAACATGGCTCTTGTGTGCAAATCATATAGTTTTTGAAAAACTGTGAGTTCTTGTTTCATTCAAATAAGGCTATGGATAGTGGATACCGCTCATATACGTGCGTATACTTGTACTAATGTAATATCAAAGGTATATATGTGATCTTTCATCTTTGGTGCATACAGCATATATATAGCACGCACACACAATAACACCTGTCTTGGTTTCTCGTATAAAACCAGCTAATGACAGAAACTCGGCTTTTAGTTTTGAATTTTGGTTACTTTTGGACATGCAACCTTAATAATCATTTGCGAAACACGATTTGATTTTTTTATTTTTATTTTTATTATTATTATTATTATTTTGAAGGCAATAATATATAACAACAACAAAACCAAATTACAAACAAAAACATTCACTATATCAACAAGATGATTAAAATAGTGAATCCTAAAAAAACAAAATACAGCAACAACAAGAGCTAACACCTAATTAAACTCCCTGCAAACTGAAGACATAAATACCACAAGACCATAACCCATTCAAAACTATTACAGAATAAAGTTATATTAGTTAGATAGTTATATTATGTTAGTTGGCCCAAGTCCGGTTGTGGGCTTTGGGTCCATCATGGTTTATGTTTTGTTTTATACTCTCTATAAATATTGCATGAATAATAAATTTATCCTCACGGGTTTAACCTTTCAACATGGTATCATGAGCAGGTACGATCTTGAGACCTACTAGGTCATCAAGCCGCCACTTTTGTGCCACCCGTCACACCTACCCATCTCCTAAAAACATATCCAAAAACCCTAATCACATATCATTTTTTTCCCTACATTCTGCCGTCACATTATTATCATCACAAATCACCTTTCATGCATGATACTCACCGTCCCATTATCATACATTGTTACTTTTCCATATACATCCATGCATATTGATTTTCCATAGATTCATGCACGTAAAAGTGAATCTTGCCGACATCAGTCATCACGTTCATCCTTTTTTCTTTTTGCATACACAATATCTCATCATGGTTATCACAGAAGTACCTCCACCCACTACCCTCTCCAAATCCGTCAAGCTACTAGATCTCGCGAAGGCTAACGTACTATTATGTTAGTTTGTCAAAGTCCTCACAAAGATTTTGCAATTCTTCGAAATAAAGATTTCTCCCTTGCTACAAGATCCCTTCATCAGTTTATTAGCCTTAGATTTTTATTTTATTTTTATTTTTATTTTAAAGTTTGGTGCTCCAGTCTTGAGCTTTAGCCATTTCATCGCTCGGACTGCGGCAGGGTATTAGATAGTTATATTATGTTAGTTGGCCCAAGCCCGGTTGTGGGCTTTGGGTCCATCATGGTTTAGGGTTTTGTTTTATACTCTCTATAAATATTGCATGAATAATAAAGTTATTCTCACGGGTTTAACCTTTCAACCTGGTATCATGAGCAGGTACGATCTTGAGACCTACTCGGTCATCAAGCCGCCACTTCTATACCACCCCGTCAAATATCCAAAACCCTAATATCCAAATCTCTCTTTCTCCTTTCATTTATTTTTTATTTTTTATTTTTATTTTCCATCCGTTTCATTTTTTTTCCAGCCGTCACATCTAAATTATCATATCATCATTTACATCTACCGTCTAATTACAGTTTCTTTGTTTTGTCTTTTGCATAATCTCTTTCACATACCATTATATACAATTGTTCTTTCCATGCACAAGTACCATACTTTCGGATAAACACTAGTTCCCTCGTCTCTGACCCTAATATATTTTTTCTTTTCTTCCTCCTTTTCCAGTTTCCACGTTTGTGAAATAAACAAACAAATCACCAATCCATATTTTTGTTTTCAGCCGAACCTCCTTATCCTCCATAACCATAATATCATAATATCACTATATCATATATCACGTATCCTCTCCACATCCCTAATCTCCATTCGTTTTTGCATTCATACGGTCGAACATCATGGTTAACATAGAAAACCCTCTCTAAGTCAGTGCAGGTTTCTCAAAGTCCTCACAAAGTTGGTGTGCTACGTTCAAAGATTGTGAAGACTTTTCCGTGCTTGCTACAAGATGTCTTCATCAGTTTTTAGCTTTAGGTTTTATTTTTAAAGTTGTACTCCAATCCGAGCTTTCGCGATTTTGCCGCTCGGACTGCGGGGGAGTATTACAGAATAAAGTTGGCCCAAGCCCGATCTGTGGGCTTAGGTCCATTAGGGTTTAATATTTCACATGTAATTGTTATTATAAATAGTGGTCACTAATAAACATAATACCTACGGGGTTTAATCTTTCAACAAAAACATGATTATAACAAGGTTTCAAATTACCGTGCTTCGCATCGGGGTAAAATCCTCATCTATATCGTGTAGAAATTTTACATTTTATCTTTTACATAGAAGAAACTTTGTATATTTCTTTTAGTTATATGCGTTCATTTTCATAGTTTAGCTCACTTCAAGTCAAAACTGAAATGTGAAACATTGTCGTTTAACAACATATGATTTTATACACTTTTATAAGTATTATCATCTTTTTTTTTCCTTAAGCAAAATAATTATACAAAGAAAGATTACAAACACTAAGAGAGCTAGCAGTTGCGGCGCACAAATGTTAGGTACACGTGAGGCCTAGTTTTACAAAAAAAAACACCCACTCACTCCACCTTTGCTCTAAAAAGAACCCGGATAACACACATTACCAACATAACTCAGGTATCTACTAGTATAACTTACCTATAACACCATCAATGATGCAGTTAGCAATATTATAGGTCTCAAAAAAATGCTATATAACATGACTTATGACATTTGCACCGCAAACTCTAAAATAAAAAGAAAATGATATGAGAGATTGGCATAGTGTTTGAGAATGAAATAGTCTCTCTCTCTCTCTCTCTCTCTCTCTCTCTCTCTCTCTCTCTCTCAAGATGATATAATGAGCATCTTTTTTTATAGTAATTATATATACATTACATTTATCGTGGGAGTACTATTCCCATCTTTAAAAAAAAATAATTTTGGCTATAGTGTAAAGCACTCACAATGAATAGTAAACCTTTAAAAAAATAATTTTTGCTACAGTAACTAACGGTCGTTAGTTACTTAACGACTGTTAACTAATGACCGTTATCTTTAAAAAAATTCCGTACAAAATTGGTCCTTCATCTTAGAGGTTCGTTGCAAATTTACTCCTCTCATAATTTAAATAATTGGTCCTTCATGTTATACATCTATTGCAAAGTCAATCCTTGATCACTAACTTGACGTTAAGTAGCTAACGACCGTTATCTTCAACAATTTTAAAAAAAATCCATACGAACTTCGTCCTTCATCTTAGAGGTTCGTTGTCCGCGGCAACGCGCGGCTTACATCCTCGTTAATTACAAAGATGAAGAGATCAATAACTATCTTTCATAATTAATGGGGGTTGATACTTACTCTCTCTCTCTCTCTTAAGATGATATAATGAGCACCTTTTTTTATACTCCCTCCGTCCCAAATTATAAGCCCATTTTCATTTTGAACAAAGTTTAATAAATTTTCACTAACTAATCTATTCACCAATAAAATTTATTCTCTCTCCACTAAAGTATCTTGTGATTGGTTGAAATTAAAAAATGGACAAGTATTTTGGGACACCCAAAAATAGGAAAATAGACTTATAATATGGGACGGAGGGAGTAGTAATTAATTACAAAGATGAAGAGATCAATAACTATCTTTCATAATTAATGGGGGTTGATACTTACACCATTTTTTTTATGCATACACGACAATGTTACATCATTATTCATTAATGCATATGTTACCATGGGCGGAGATAGGGAGGGGTCCCAGGGGTTACGTGCCTCCTTAGCAAAAAAAATTGCAGTGTAAATTTTTTAAAATATCTGGATTTTTTTTGTAATTCCACCCCCCCCCCTCCTAAATAACCATTTTGTAATGTAGTTTCAAAAACTTATCAAAATGTGTCTTCTCGAGCAAAAATTTCTGGCTCTGCCCCTAAATGTTACAACATGCTATATGCATAATTATTACTATATGCATAATTGTCGCGTGTGCATCAATAAAAATAGTGTAAGTATTACTACCCACAATTAATTGATTAACACTCAAATTTATATAAATATGAGAGGTGATTTGCACACTCCTCAAATTAATTGACACACTCTAATTTAGATTGTTTTGACATCTATACTCTTAAAAGAGTGAAAATGAGTAAAGTGATGTGAGAGTATAAATGTCAAGACACCTTAAAATAGAGTGTGTCAATCAATTAAGAAAATGCGCAAATCATCTCCCTGTAAATATACTTTACTTGTTTATTTTTATAATTTTTTTATCACATGTAGTTTGTTAGTTGTAAATACAATCTCTTTGTTTCTTAAATATTTAGGTATGGAATTGAAATATAGTTAACATCAATCTCTATCACATATAAAGAGCGTATAATAATGCTTAAAACTCTCAAAATGAGAAAATTACAACTACTACTATACCATTATTTCTAATAATATTTATCTAACAAAATTTCATGTCAATTGCCTTTTACATATTTTTACACTTCTTTATTACTCCTTAAAATTCCATGTTGACTTGCTGGCTTGCTGCCTTTTACCTTTTTCTGACGACGATTTTATTAGAAACACTAGCAAGAAGCTAAAAAGAAAATTACAAACTGATAAGACTAGGATTTTGCATCCAAGTTACACAGTTGAATTTAACTTTACAACGGCTAGAACACCAAGTAAACGATAATTGAACTATATCATCAAATAAAACCTCCCTCTTAGGATGACTATAGCCAAATAACAACTGATTTCTGAATCTCCACAAATGCCACCACATCACATAGCAAACACCCTGAAAACATCCTTCAATTTCTTTGACATTCGAATGTTATTGAACAACAAAAGCCACTCGCCATAAGAGCTAATCTCTGAATCGTCTAGCTCCCACCAATGTAGCACCTTACACCTCACTTGACGAGCCAAAGAACACGAAAAAAGAATATAAGACATGGACTCTACTACTACATTACATAAAGCACAAACAATATAGGCAATTTCCAAACCCCCAAAGAGAAAGATTCAACCAATTAGGTAGATTATCCATACAGACTCTCCAAGCAAACACATTTACCTTAATCGAAATAACTTTCACCCATCTTGTAGGCACTTCATCCACAGATAACAAAGAGTCCTTCACAAGATTACGAACCGATTTCACTGAGAATTCTCTCGTAGCCTCGAACGACCAGTACCATCGATCATGAACTTAAGCTATAGTTAAGTCTGCTAGACGAGATTGTAAATAACGTTGTTGCTCTTCTTCAACCCCAATCCTTGGTGTACGATGATAATAATAATCAATCGAAACATGTAGCAATTTATTAGCAATTTTAATTTGCTTACGAGTTTCCAAAGCATATAGCCCCAGGAACTGGCACTTCAACGCCTTCTCCACCATCTAAACTTCATCTCAGAAAAAGTATCTTCCTCATTCCCCACCTTTTTTCTAACATGAACCGTAAGATAAATCCTTTTTACTTTTAAGAGAAGCTATCTCCTGTATAATATCTAACCAAGGGGAATATCTAGATGTAGAACATGAACAATCAAGAGCACCACGGACACCATGAATTGCTTTAATGAACCTTGAAGACGAACCTTGAGAGATAGAACACCAAACCCATTTGAACATCAATGCTTGGTTTAAATCAAACAAGCTAGACACTCCAAGAATGCCCTTTTTCTTCGAAGCCAAAACTTTATTCCAACAAACCCACTCCATTTTCCTATTCACTCCTTAAATCCCATTAAAAATTTTCTGCGAATTGACTCCATACACTTTAGCACACCCATAGTAACTTTGAAAATTGACATATGATATAAAGGCATTTGGCTAACAATAGATTCTAACAACGTAATTCGACCTCTAATTGAAAGATTTTTAAGCTTCTATTTTGATAAGCGAGACGACAATTTGCAAATAACCTCATCCCATGATTTAAGTCTTGACATAACCTCCCACTTTGACCCAAGGTAATTAAATGGAGATATGAAAGTAGAACAACCAACTATTCTTGCGGCTAGGCTATGTTTGACAAAAGTAGTTGTGAGCAGTAGCAGTGAGCTGTGAGCAGTAGCTGTGAGTTGTGCTGCTCACCGCTCACAGCTTCTTAAAGAAGCATTGGAAATGAGCTTTCCTAAAAAATAGCAAAGCTCACCGCTCTGTTAGCAAACGAACACTAAAAATCAAAAAGCTCATTGCTCACCGCTTATCGCCTTAAAAAACTCGCCAAACATAACCTAATTCTACCTCCTCAGAATGAACACCTATCCCTATCAGTTTGCTTTTATGAATATTTATCTTAAGACTCGAACCCATGAAAATGTTCTTTCTTAAACAAGTCATGAGATTGAACTTTTGAATTATGCTTTACGACTTTTCTTTCAGATACATTTATTAACTTCCATATATGCTCCAAAATCTTTATAATATACTCCCTCCGTCCCAAAATATAAGTCCATTTTGACATTTTCAAAGTCTCTTTACTCCGACTTTGACCTTAATTATCTTTTTTCGTGTTGTATAATACTTGACGAAAAGCATATCAATGAAAATGCATTTAAAACACATATCTATTTATATATTTTGCATCAAGTATTATATAACACGAAAAAGGTCAAAGTCGGAATAAATAGACTTTGAAAAAGTCAAAATGGACTTATAATTTGGGACGGAGGGAGTAACATGTGGACGTATGGTCCGGACTGGGCCAGGCCCGACAGACAGCGGCCCACTCTACGCCTAAACCCTAATCCATGCCTTATAAATACATGGCTGGAATCTCCTTATTGACTACAATACAACAGGTTACCCTAAACCTAACTATTATATGCTACAACGCACCGACACTAACTTGACCGTCGGAGGTGGATCCCGGGGCTACGGCCTCGGGTCCACTCCTAACGGGTTTTCTTTGTTGACAGGTCTACTTAGGGCTCGAGAAGACGACTAACGGCCCAGGGAGAGTCGTTGAATCCAGCCCGCGCCAGATTATGCATCAACAAGTCGCGCCATCCGTGGGACATGGCTACGACAAGTTTCGTGCTCTCACATCACCGGAAAGCAACCATCGAGCTCAAAAGCCGGTATCTTTAAAACTATTTACTATTACGAGTAGTCCATTTATATGAGGGTCAACCTTTGACACAATATTCGGTTCATTCCATGTTGACTGATCCGAATGTAAAACCTTATCATGCATGCTTATACTGATACATATGCATGCTTAAAGTTATCATACATATGTATGCTAATGCATGTATTCTTGTAATACTTTAATTGCATTAATAGTCGCTTATGATCACTAGCATGAATTATTTAATTGCAACCAGTGATCCTTTTTCTTTTGTACCGATTTGAACGTAATTCTTTTAGGGATTTAAATCGCATGAATTATCGTATATTTTTTTTTATATATAAAAAAAAGGTATGTTATCTTTTAAAGATTCAGAAGATTTTTTGTAAATCTTTTAAAACTTGGTAAACACGATTTTACCTATAACGCACTAAGTCCGCACGATCGGACTTACTTTATCTTTTCATCGCGAATTAATTCGGGCACATCTTTTAGCCGCGAACAACGCAATCACGATAAATCTACCCGCGTTAGGCCATGCGTTCGGACATCTTCGCAGATTGACGCCATGAGCGCACTGTTACATACAGGCACCACGATGCTAGTCAATCGCCATGAGCGCACGCAGACAAAAGTCGTGGTCAACTGCGATCATCCTCAAACGTTAGAGTCTATGCGGTCACGATACATCTATCTGCGTCTGTGCGTGCGAAAAAAAAACTATTAGTCGCGGTCACGGTACATCCATCCGCGCCATTGTTTTTATCATAATAAAACAGAAAGAGATCAATCAATCGCCATGAGCGCACTGCGTTCGCAGATTAGCTACGCGCTATTTTTTTTTATGTAGTTGTAAAACCTCACGATAGGTGTAATTCGCACTACTACTTCTCTTATGTGTTAATTTCACGTGCTATGTACTATATATTGCTTCACGCTAATCTTTTACTTCATTAGGTTTTATATGTTGCGGTTCGCGGCATATACTTTTAATATTTGCATTAAGTGTTTTTCAGGATTTGAATAACTAAGTTTAATGCTCCTACACGAGTAGCACCATCAAACTTGGGGGGCTACCAGGGTATATCCTACTACTGTTTCCGTACGCGTCACGCTGGAATATTTGGAAGCAGATCGTACGTAAGAGGTATTGCAAGCCCGGTACAAAGACGGATTTAAATATTCGCACCACCTTACCGCAGGGGAGACGTCCTCTGTCGCTTGTAAAGGTGGATGTAATGATCGCGCACAGCGCGCACTATTGACGCGCACAGCGCGCATTTTTGTCGCGGACAACGCGCACTTTTGTCACGCACCGCACGCACTTTTGTCGCGGACAACGCGCACTTCTGTCATAGAAGCACGTCTTCTGTCGCGCCATGTTGCACCGCTCTGGTACAAGAGGTATGCCCTTACCTAGGAT
>LBNU01036388.1:80590-156892 GCA_014162995.1 Artemisia annua | reverse complement strand
GCCTACGCGGCCATGAACAGAACTTAAGTCTAGCATAACATAGCCATGCGCTATGTCACACTAGACTTGGGGGGCTTGTGGACGTATGGTCCGGACTGGGCCAGGAATGGGCCAGGCCCGGCAGACAGCGGCCCACTCTACGCCTTAAACCCTAATCCATGCCTTATAAATACATGGCTGGAATCTCCTTATTGACTACGACCAAACAGGTTACCCTAAACCTAACTATTATATGCTACAACGCATCAATACTAACTTGACCGTCGGAGGTGGATCCCGGGGCTACGGCCTCGGGTCCACTCCTAACGGGTTCTCTTTGTTGAACAGGTCTACTCAGGGCTCGAGAAGACGACTAACGGCCCAAGGAGAGTCGTTGAATCTAGCCCGCGCCAGATTATGTATCAACAAACGACAACATACTGATCAAATTAGACCCACTTATGACACATATCTGTTGGAAATGACTGATAGCAATACCATTAATTCAACAAATATGAATCATAAAGGGGGAGAAAGTGATCAGTATGCTGAACATGATGATGAGTCAAGTTCTTTGTTTACGGCTGAGTCTTTCAACTCAAATGATATGGTTTATAAAGAAGTTTTTAATGAACTTTCAAACAAATTTGCACAACTTGAAAAACATTATATTTTACTTGAAATTGCAATACAACAAAAGGAAGAAAGTTTTCAAACTAACCAACCATGTAAAAATCCGGAACTTCCTGATTTCCGTGAATTCTTTATGATTAATGATTTGAAAGCTCAGCTAGAAACCAAAAACTTGGCAATCAACAACCTGAAAAAACGTATTACTGAGATGTGTGATATGTGTAATGAAGTTAAGGCTAAACATGACAGTGATGTTATTGCAACTAGAAATTTTGAACAAAAAGTGGCTGAATTACTTTTGGAAAATGAGTCTTTGAAAAAGCATTGTAAAAATATTAATGAGTCAATCAAAGAAATGAGAACTAAGACGATTGAACAAACAACCTCTTTGATTGCCAAAAATGATGAATTCAAAGCTCAACTTCAGGACAAGGGTTTCACAATTATAGCATTAAAGAACAAGCTAAGAAAAGCAACAGGGAATAGTGTGAACACTAAGTTTGGAAAACCATCAATCTTGGGGAAACCAGTTTTACCATCGAATAAAAACCAATCAGTTGTTAGACAACCGACTGCGTTTAGATCTGAACGACCAAAATTTTCAAAAACTCGGTTTGCCTCCCAAGTTGATGCAGAACAAGTTTTGACAAAACCAATCACTCCACATTATTTGCCTAAGATTATTGCTTCTAGTTCTGCTAAGCCTCAACAAGTAGTTACACCCAGCTCCTCTAGGATTAGATCGAAAATAGTGTCGAAACCTAGCATTAAGGTTCAAAACACTTATGATATAAATGACTTGTACAAGAACTATGATCTAAAAAGGCTAGGAAAAGGGCACTACTTCATAAGGATGGAATCTTAGGTTTACAACCTTTTATGATCCCACCTAGGTTATTGAGGAACATTGCTAAGCTTCAACCTGTTAAGTCTAGGATTTACAGTAAGTCATCCACAATGCATAAGAAGCAAAATAAACCTAAAACTTCTCCTAGGTGGATACAAACTGCTAAATCTTTGGAGACTAGGAATATCGATAAGCGTTCCACTATGCATAAGAAGCTTAGTAATCCTAGACCTTGCCATAAGTGGATTCCAACTGGTAGAATTTTTAAGAATGCTGGACTTAAGTGGATACCTATCGGAAAACTGCTTACCGATGGCAAAATCATGGTTGACCATGAAAACCCCAAGGGTTTGGATACTGATATCACTAACCCATATATATGCAATCAAGTCTGTAATGTTAGTGCAGGTAGTCCTTACTCAGTTGCAGGTACATCGATCATTCACTACATGAGAAGACTCAAAGTCTGGAGGCCTAAAGCAAGCATATCTCTTGCTTCAGGAGGTCTGGAAAGTCAATGTTGATGTGTGTCTGCAATGACGTTTGAACACAACGGTTCAAGCCTCGGTCTTCAACGACTATGACATCTGTTCACATCAGTTCAGGCCTCACTCTTCATCATTATGGCGTCTGCAGACTACACTTCAGGCCCCGTTCCTCAACGAAAAGAAAGGTGTATGCTTCAGTGCGCTTTATCTTCAGAAAAAGAGAAATCTTCTCGTTTATGACCATCTTCATCAACAAACCTCATACTTTTCCCATGCTCCTTCGGTCATCAAATGGATCTACTTATCTTTGATCAAATTCTTATTCACTTGTTCAATCAAAAATGGCAACCTCGTTTGCAATTTTTGAGGGGGAGAAGGGTGAATAAACTACATGATTGATTGTATTCTTATTCACATGCTCAATCAAAAATGGCAAACCTCATATGCAATTTTTGAGGGGGAGAAGTGTGAATAAACTACATGATTGATTGTATTCTTATTCACTTGCTCAATTAAAAATGGCAAACCTCGTATGCAATTTTTGAGAGGGAGAAGTGTGAATATACTACATGTTGATTGATGTTCGAAGAATGGTCATACGACTCTCCTCCAACACCTAAAGTTCCATTTACTAAGGATGATTGGGATTTATGTTTGATGAATACTTCCAAGCCTTAACGAATGTTGATCATCTAGTTCCTGAAGCTCTTGCTCCGGTTCCTGCTGACTCAACTGGTTCGCCTTCTTCAATCTCCATTGATCAAGATGCACCATCTAGAAGTATTACTCAGACTACTCAAGTAACCGAATCTCCAGTTACTCCTCAAGGTGTTGATGATGACTATCATGATATTGAAGTTGCACACATGAATAATGATCCGTTCTTTTGTTCTGAAATCAAGGATTGTTGTTCCCTCCAATGTGCACTTTGAAAATCAACCCCAAGAACATTAAAGAAAAGGTCAGCTAAAACGTTAAAACGGCTAAGAATTTGGACATGGAATATCAAGTGATCACGAAGCTTTATTTGGTATCCCTTATTTAAGATTGAAGTTGACTTTCACAAAGGCGTGATCTTATTTTATCTTGAAGTCGAGGATGGTTGGATGCATGACTTTCAATGATAACTTGCTCGTGATTAAGATTTAAGTTGAAGACTTAGTTTATCTAGTTACTAGCAGTCGGGGTGGATGGCCGAAGACCTGGTTAACTATCACTTTAAGGAGTTATGTTGTAGTACTCAGTTTTACACGCAGATGACGTTGTGGATAATCGCAAGAGGTGTTAATGTCTCATACTTTGATTGAGTATTGAGTACTTAGGGATTTGCTTGGAGCATAAATTCTCTACACCGTTCTTCCAACATTAGTGCAAGCTTAAGTCACTAGAATGGGGAATTTTACTTCAGCTTCAAGTTAGATATATCGGGTTTACTTCATCAGTGGTCACTTCAAATAGCTTACATAAGGGTTGGTAAAGATAGTCAGAGAGAGTTTTTGTAGTAGTTGATTCTCACAAGATTTATTTGAGTTAATTTATTCTTCTCACATGATTTCAAGTATAATGTGTTGCTGATTCTGAGGTATCAAAACCAGCAAGGGGGAAGGAGACATACATCTGAACGCACAACGAGTACACGTGATGAGCTTTATACTTCTTAATTGAAGATATTCCGGGAAGACACATGTCACAACCGCAGAGATAATCAGTGTCTTAACTCGTTTTTCTGGTGTATCATTCCAACTACTTGGGGGAAGTGGTCTCTGGATACTTGTGTTATGTATTACTTCATCTTTCAGTGGAAAGAAATGAGAGAAGAATATTTGGAGCGTGAGATGATATTGCTTATCGACATCTTCATACGAGCTACTATGATGTATAGTAAAGTGCTTCTGATTTATGCTTCATGTACACAATGTTATGCTGATTCCGATGAGATCGCAACCATCAGGGGAGAGATATGTGTACATCAGGGACTCACAACAGGTTCACGTGACCGGGCTTAATCATTTATTCCAGAGTTGATATCCGCAGAGAGGGTCAGTGCTTCAACCTGTTACTTTGGTGTCATCGTTTCTTCTTATGTTGGGCACATGTGTACAATATGGATTGAGTTGTTATATGTAAGATAACTGGAAAGCATTTGGTGAAATGAAGATGTTGATATCTTGTTCCCTCGAATAGACAAGATGCTCAAAACCACAGAGTAATGTGTACATTGGCGACGCACAACAGGGTCATGTGATCGGGCTTAATCACATATTACGGGATTGATAACGGCAGAGATGATCCGTGTTTCACCCTGTTACTTCGGTGTTATCGTTTTTCTTCGGGTTTTTGAGCTTCATTCAATGAGACTTTTTGCATCACTTCAACTACTTGGGGGAAGTGGTCTCATGAAGATGATTGTCGGTTTGGGGGGAAGCTACCAAAGCATCACATTAAGAAGGCACAAGTTTAGACGATTATTCGTGAGCCTCAAAAGCTTTGGTGGTGAAAATTTAAGAAATGTTGACTACCGACTTCTACAACGTGCAGAACGATATCCTTTTGGTATGGGAAGTGATTTGCACACTCCCTTAATTGATTGGCACACTCTATTTTAGCGTGTTTTGACATTCATATCCTCACATCACTTTACCCATTTTCACTCCTGTAAGGGTATACATGTCAATACACTCCAAATTGGAGTGTGCCAATCAATTTAAAGTGTGTGCAAATCACCTCCCTTTTGGTATTCAGGTCAACATCTTCTTAAATTGAATAATATACTTTGTACATATCTTATACCAATACGTAAATAGAAAAATATAAAATCTATAAAAACCATAAAAATCTGAAAAATATAAAATTCCAAAAATATTCTTCTCACGACATGTCTCTCGTATAATCAATATTATGTATGTTTCTAGAAATGTCATTCAATAATGGCACGGATTCATACATATGCTTGAGCGAGAGTTCTTCTATTTTTTAAAATAATGTTTTCTAAAACATGCCGTTTCTCAAAAATTTATTTCAAAATGGCTTGCTATTACTTCATATAGCAACCCGCTCTTATCTATGGGGAAAGCACGTTGCCAAAAAGACAGTTGTTCCTCTCACTGGGTGAGGCTCACCCAGGCACGGATTACTTCATATCCGTGTTACTTCGAAATGATGTACGTTTCAGTGCATCATTTCTCGTATAAGAAGAGAAGTCTTCTTTACATCACGAATAATTTTCCTTCAATGATTCTTCGAGAAAGTATTTGTGCTAAACTTGGTGGTACCATGATTTTTGAAATTCAATCAGACTTGAAATTTTTCATAAAATTTACCACTCAATCGATGACAAAGAGATAAACTTCTTGCCAAAATGTTGAATTGAAAATGGGTCATCGTTTGAGGGGGAGTGACGTCAAAACTCTATATATCATCAAACTTGTTACTTTGTTCATAATAAGCAGTGAACAAAATGTGATTGGTATGTGTCAGAATATGAATCTTTCATGAGTTTCTCGTTAAACTCTAAATCATTTATAAACTTTTCATTTCTGACACATATCACGCTCCCTCAAGGATTGAGGGGGAGCAATGTATTGTCTCATAATCAGTTTATCTTAAATCTGACCACATTTTTCTCCCAAATTCTTTGAACTTATTTAAATCACTTGGGATCACAAATCTCAAATGGTTTGAAATTTTTGATAAGGGGAGAGAATGTGATTTAAATATGAAATCTGATTAAAATGTGATGTTTTTGGACTTAAATGTAAGCTCTCCCATATGTGCTAAACTCTTTTGTATATCAATGAACGTATTGAGGGGGAGCAAAATGGCTTATGGTAACAAAAGGATTTGGCATCTCATGATGTGAGCGTGACTCAGACTTAACCAATGAATTGACAAAACAAAAATATGTCATGATTCGAAAGGACTTGTCCTGGCCGGGTAATAATTTCAAGCTGGTCTAACCATTGATGTAAGCGTGTCTCGAAGAGGACTTGTCTGAGTAGAGTGTACCGTTTCGAGAAACCTTTTGTGAACTTGATCAGGACGGGTAATAATTTCAAGCTAGTCTAACTAGTAATGTAAACGTGTCTCGAATGGGTCTTGTTCACTTAAGGTGGATCAATTCAAAAAAGTGGAACTCTACCCAACATGTGCAAATTTTTAATTAAAACATATGAGCACATGTTAAGGGGGAGCATTTGAAAATCATAAAACCCTCAAAGTGTTAGCAAAATGTGTTTCTTAATCATAAACACTTTGAGAGAATTTTCAATGATTTGGTTGATGGCAACATAGGATAGTCATGAAGTTATAAGGTGGCTAAGGTTAGGAAAACCGTCCTATGATCCGCCAGAGCCGGAGGGATCTACCTTAGGACAATACCGAATAGATAGTATTAGAAAGTCCTTAGGTATGATTATGAAAAAAGGAGTAATGTGAGAAAGGAGAAAGAAGGGGTTGAAGAATTAAAAAGAAATGAAATGAGAAATGGTGAAAAGAAATAGCCCTCTCATTATTCAACCTTAGAGCAGAAACCGAGTTCAATTCATATGCTACTGGTGGTTACCAAGGTAACACCGATATTGAAGATAAGACGTCATGGACCCAGTGTCGCACTACACTAAACCTTCTAACCACTCAAGTTCTCTTAAAAGGACTTGTTTCATTCTCACGGGGAACCCTGCATAATCTATCGACCGCTCATTACGAGCCATGTTGATATTGAAACAGGAGACACCGCTCCAGTCTCCGACTACCAAATAGTGCACTTATTGAGTCTAGAGCCACGAGATGCATCAAAAGATCTCATAGGAACATATGTTACTTCTACACTGGTTGTTCAACATCTAGGACACCAGCTGTAATATTATGAGTCTTACTGATGAAGCGAAAAGTGTACCGCTTTTAGGGGGTCATTTAAGCCCTAATCCATAATTATTTGATCAAATATTGCCCTAAATCATTCCTTTTGTCATTTTAGGTAATTTGGAGAGGAAATCTAGAAAAGAAGCTATTTTGGACGTTTTTGGAGCATAAAAGTGAAGACAACGACAAAGTCTCAAAATATGCTGGAAACAGTACCTGACAGCGTCACGTTCTGCTGTGTGACGGCGTCACGCTTTGACAAAGAGATGGATACGAATTTTACACGAGACGCCCTAGAGAATTTTTGTGACGGCGTCACGCTTTGTGACGCCTAGGCCGTCACGTTATGTGGTAAATGGAGACGGCCTGGAGGAATTATAAGGGGACGGCATCAGAAGTGGATCTGAGCAATCCGAATTATAGTTTGACGGCGTCACGCACTAGAACGTGACGCCGTCAGCTTGTAAAATCTATATATACTTTTCTAATTTTCATTCATTGGTGTGCAACTTTTGGGAAAAACCCTAGCTCGTATTCTATAGTATTTTTAAGGGTTTTTCACCCTTGAAACCTTGATGTTCAATTAAAGATAAGTCTTCTTTCAAATCAATCAATATGTCTATGTGTTGTTTGATTATATCTTACGCTTGTCTTTCAATTAACATGCTAGGCTAGGTCTTTATTGTGTTTGCTTAGATCTAATGAAACCTAGCTATTGATTATATCTTGTTGGTTTGTTTGTGATTATTGTGGTTGGGTGAAGTCGATGTTAGGCTTAAGAAAACTGGCTAACCTCCTATACGGTAACTTGCTTGAACGTCTTAAGAAACATGAATCGGATGTGTACTACGATTATTTGGTTGTATTTAATGCATGAGCGAATTCTAATGATCCCATGTTAGGAGCTTAAATCGGCTCGACATAGGAGTGAAGTAGGAACTTATAGAGTTAGGGAAGATCGTACACGGCCCTACGAATGGTTTAAAGGAATATAACCCGTCATCCACATAATCACAACAAACCAATTAACATATAAAAGATAGCTAGGGAGTAAAGAAATCTAAGTAAACACATATTTCTCATATATAAGTTTCACAACCAATTTAATTTTCTTGTTATTTAATTTTATTTGCAAAAGTAGATATTTGGGTTAGTTGGCTAGCAACTACTTCCGCCCACTCCTTCCAAAACCGAGATTTTTACTTGCTTTCATAAAACATAAAAATACAAAAAGAATAATCCCTCAACCCCTTAGACCTAATTAGAGTAGCTTTTCAAGCCTAACGACACTATTCCCTGAGAGAACGATCAATCCCCTGATACTTGCCACTTCACTATACTACATCGGTCAGGTACACTGCCTGGTGGGGGTTGTAAGCTTCTCAAGATCCCTTGAGAGGTAAAACCTAAGTGCATAGGTTGCAAAACCCACGCATCACCTACGCAGATCTTGGCAATCTGCCAGAACATTTATGAGGGAATTTACTTATGTAGTTTTCAGTGATTGAATGGAAACTCCTGCCAGGGTCAACATCAAACAGCCCTGAAAGTAGGTCACTTCGGTAATTCCTTGTGGATTACGCTTAGTGATCATGGCGGTTACAAAACGGTCTACAGTCGTGGAGTGATCTCCAGCGACTCACCTAATCGTTGATCTACTTAGGTAGATCTTGTAAGCCCTGTCGGGGGTATCCGATTTAGGAACGGCCTTGGTAAGGATTAGAGAAAGTTTTCACACTATGCTGTTAACAATCTCGAAGTCCGAACCTGTAAGTGCCGGATGATTTGTTGCTAACTGTTCGCTTGCAGGAATTTCTGACGGTTGCAGTAGATTGCTGAAAAGATGTTGATCCATCACCCCATGCTCACACTTCGACATCATAATTAAAGATATCATGATCATTGAATGGGCTTCAATTATGCGTCTATAACTCTGATGCTGAAAATCATGATCAAGAAAAGTGTGAGCATGCCGATACAAAGATGTCCATGTCACATGGAGACGATACTGCACAAAGATGACTTGGAGACACACATTTGGATGATAAACACAGAGAATCTTCAAAGATCATCCAAGATATAAAACAAGTCATCAAAAGTCCACTGCTGGAAGCACAATGATTAAAAACTTTAAAGAATCAATGACTACGAGCTAGAAGTTTTAATTCACAGAATAGAATGCTAGAATTCGAATTGTAATTTCCGGGGTGACCTCCCTTAGGGGGAGATTGTTAGGAATATGAATATTCCTTTGAAAGACTCGGTCACCCCGATGATATATTAGCATTAAACTAGCTCGTAGGTTTATTTGTATTTATTTAGTTATCGTAGAACTAGGTTAGTTTAAGTAATATCGTGGAGGACGGACGGGTCTTTACCCACTGTACACCCGATCCACAGCTCGTAGGAGAACGTTTTATTGTAACTATATAAAGCCCTTCCCCCACATGGGAAGGGTTGGAGCTTCTAATCATACAACCATTTCTCTTTCACTTTCTCTCTCTAGAACTCCCATTCTCTCTCTTTTTCTCTCTCTAGAATCAAACTAATCACAAGAACCATACAAGTTATGATTATGTATATCCAACACATTATAATATAGCAATGACAAGTGATTTCGACCCGTTCAATGACTTCCGTGACGGTCCATCAAGACGTGAACCAAGTGTCGAATGAGAACTACCGTTATACGATTACGAGGATGCTGAAATTGATGTTGTTCCTGAAACCCAATTTCAAAATACAATCGGTAATATATATTTTTTTAAATCGTTATTTTTTTTTATAATCGTATGGTTTTATTTTTTTTAAATCGAATAGTGTTTTTTTTAATCGCTAATTTTTTATTTTTTTTTATAATCATATGGTTTTTTTTTAATCGAATAGTTTTTTTTTTTAAATCGTATGGTTTTTTATATTATTTATTAGGTGAAGAAGAAAATGATGATGTTGTTCAAGAAATAAAAAATCCGACTAAAGCGGAAAAAAAATTGGTCGACGGACGAAGAGGTCGCTTTGGCAAAAGCGTGGGTGCATATCTCGACATGTCCAAAAGTCGAGAATCAACAAAAGTTTGAAAGCTTTTGGAAAAGAATTCTAGAGCATTTCAAGGAAAATGTGGCAAATACTAATCGAACACACCATAGCTTGAACACAAAGTGGAAAAATATGCATACCGAAATGAATACTTTTAACGGGCTATTCATCCAACAAGTAATTTTTAAACTCTATACTTTTTATGCTTTTTATTTGATTTAATTGTATAAATTTATACTTGTTACTTTTATAATTGTAGAACCGTGTTCGTGATAGTGGGTGTGGCGATATTGACTTGATTAAAAATGCCATGGCCGATTATAAAAAGAAAACAAAAGGCAAGACTTTTAATCATATTGAAGCATGAGAGATTGTTAGGAAATCAGACAAATGGTTGGAACAACCAAGTGTGGGTCAAACATCTTCGTCTAATTCCGAGAAACGAAGAAAGTCGTCGGAATCTAGCAATGACAATGTTGAGACTATTCTTTCGGATCAGAATGATGACACAACTCCTACACGGAAAAAAAGGGGCAAAAAGACCGATAGCGAGTCGTCGTTAAAGAATAGTGTTGCTGCGACCTTCGAAACTTATGCGGCAAAGAAATTACAACTAATGGAGGAGGCGATGGAGAAAAAATGTGCAAAGGATGAGTTGGCCGAAAAGTTGATGGCGGCACAACTACGTGGTGTTGAAGAAAAGGCTTTTTTACGAGCGATGAAGTTCTACACGACCCGCACGATCACATAGCTGATCCAGCTATGCGAGAGATTACTCTTGCCAAAAAACGTGAGTAGGCGGCGGAATATGGATGTCCTTGCAATTTTTAGATATAATTATGTTTTTTTCCTAAGTATTATGTAATTTTCTTTGAATTATTAATGAAATTTAATGTTTTTTATTAAATTGTTAAATAAATTATGAATATAAAAAATAAAAAATAAAAAAATAAAATTAGTTTTATTTGAATCATGGTTGCCACCAAAAAAGTATGGTGAGGTATGGTGAATCATGAAATATGTTGGCTTGATTTGATTGGTTAATGACGAATCATGGTGAGGCATGACTGCCACCACCCTTACGAATCAACTCTTTGATTTTCTTTAATTACAGGATACCCGTCGAAAGCTTTTTCTACGGTGTTATATGTCTTCATTGGAAGTTTTAGTTATAGGTATCCGTCGCCGCATCGCGTCGGTATCCTGCTAGTATGTAGATTAAATGTTTGTGATTTTAGAGTTATCAACTTTTTAAATGATTGTAATTAACTAAAAACCGACGAGATTTTATTTTAAGCTTAGATACGAGGAGGTGCAAAGCAGACACTTGTTTGAGCTACTGCTAAACTTTCGACCACATATAGTATTACACCAAAACAAACGAGAAGAGTACAAATATGATTTAAATCAAGGCTTGATCACACGAGCTTTTTGATTTTACAGATTAACTACATATAAAAAATGATATTCACTTTTGAATGGTGACGGTTTATTGTAAAGCTGGGTGTAGTTAGATGATAACAAGTTATGGTTTCTTTAAATGATATAAAGGATGTTAGAAATTTGTACAAAATCATGCTCTTAAAGTTGTATGCATGACCAAATTGAGTCACTACTTTTCACCAAAAGTTGCATGAATGTGACTAGCACAAAGCAAATGCATGATAATTTCATGTGTTTTTTTTAATGAGGAGTGATATGATCACAAAATAATTTTCACAAAAAAGGTCTCACAAACTGATGTGGCGGATTGTGATTGGTTCAATGAGAGAGATGGGAGAGAAACTCACCAATGACACGCCGCCACATCAGTTTGTGGAACTTCTTCGTAGAATTTTTTTATGATCATATCGCTCCTTATTTTTATTGCATTCCATGCATCACATGGGCTATCCAAGAAACTTTAGTTATCACTTATCACTATTACCCCTTACGTGGAAAACACTTCTACAAAGCATTCAAAAGTGGGATCCATTTTTCTTTTTGAAATGCTAAAAGTTGTTATTCACAAAAATGTAACAAATAGATATGTGCTTGTATGCAAAACACAAACAATTCAAGTGTTTTACAAATGTAATAGTATTATTCACGGATTAATAAGTGCATTTACATTTAAGTATAATAAGACAAAAGACAAATATATAAATTAAAGGTTTATGATTTTGTAGTTAACAATTGTTTTAAACGATTATAATTTACCAAGAGACTAATGAGATTTTATGTTAAGCTCGAATATATAAGTTGGGAGGTGCAAAAGCAGAAACTCGTTTGAGCTGATGCTAAACATTAACATAGTATTACACCAGCACACTAGAAAATAGTACATATACGATTCAAGTAAAGGCTACGTGATAGCTCCTAATTTATACATGTTTTAGCTATCAAATTCTCACGATAATTATTCTTTTTCTCTTGTTTTGATAAGATATTGTACTTTTTTTTGTAAAAGGTCAAAAGACCCGGTAAAGATATTATTCCAAAAAACGTTTAAGTACAAAGGATATGGGTGAATCCCATATCTCAGCCCGTTACATAAGCGGAAAAGCTTACATAACAAGATACTTCCTATTTTCTAAACAAGAAAATAAACCACTACTCAAAAGATAACATTATAGACTCCTATGAAAACAGGATTACTTCCTACCAAGGCCTTGGAGCTTGATACCATACATGTCATAAAAAGCATCCAAATTCCCTGAAAGATCGTAGACCTGATCCGCATAGTCATTATAATCATAGTCATCATAATCATCTTCACGGTCATGACCACCACCAAATAGGTTCATTGACTCATCAAAAGTGTTCACAACCTCCTCTTCATCGCTGTCGGAATCAACAATTTCTCCCACCTTAGAGAATGGGTTAACCCTCTTAGTAGGAGAAGTAGACGGAGAAAAAGAAGAACTACACTTACTAGCCACGGCATGCACCTTCTCTTTCACAACATAAGATATTGTACTTAATTGCTATAAATTTGTGTTTTTGTGTTTATCTGGAACAACAGAAGAATTCTCGCGGAAAAGACCGGAAAACAAGCCAAAACAGCCAAGATATGACGAAACCTATTTCCAACTATATACATATGTCGTATGCTACTACATATAGCGTATGAGCTCTCGTCATGGATTAATCATGCATTGAAGACATATACGCTATATACACCATCTCATGTCTATGGCGTACACATATTACTTCTAGAATCTACCAAGCGTTGAAGACACATACGCCATATGACCTATCCAACCATACAACGTATGACCCTGAAGATTACAAGATGTGGAATGTCAATATAAGACTTATACGAAGTGTATAGGTTCTTATATATACGTCGTATAGAAAGATCGTGTGAAGAATTCAAGTCAGAAGCTGGAATCAAGATCTCAAGAAGATATTGTAGTATTTTGGTCGTAATTTCTCCATACGAACTCCGTTTTAGTTGATTTAAAAGGACACGCGAAGAGAAAATGAAGATCTACACATTCGTGGAAGCATATGGCGTATGCCCTAAGGAAGCATACGCCGTATGGGCTCATACCCTGTATGGAAATTTAGTGCATACCAAGTGTGAGCTCTCGTCATGCATTTATTTTCTCAAGTGTGAAGACCTATACGCCGTATCCAACTTGTGTTGATACACCGCATATAATGATTCTTGAAGATTCGATTGAGCTAAATTAATGAAGATACGACATATCACCCTCTAGGTGTATACGCCGTATCATGTCGGTTCAGCACTGCCTATAAATACATACCCTAAACACGTCTTTTAGGGTGTGTCTTCACCACGAGCAACTTTGAATGACCAAAGGCTCAAAATCCACCATCCTGAATGCCAATAACATCAAGAGGCACATCTCATATCATCATAACGTTATATATTATTCGATTTGCATATCAATTTTGTCTGTGAATTCATTATGTTTACCTTTTATTCATACTCTAGCATTTGCTACTGAAGTTATGGGCTCACACCCTTAGATGTTAGCCATGTTTATGGTTATCTTGTTTATTTGATTCGTTTACTTTGGTTTATTGCACTTTAGGTGGATATTTAATATGTTGATCGCAAGATCCTTCTATTTAATTGTTTATTATACATAGTTTGTTGCTATATTATAATTGATGAGATGACCATTTATGTTGATTATGATTCATATCATAGTGGTTAGGGTTAGTGATAACGATGACATTTGCTAGCTATGCCATTAACACTAGAGGTGGACCAAACCCTAGGCTTAGAATAAATAAAACTAAAACATGTAAGTTAGCATATAAACTCTTATAGATGACCATTCTCGAGAGTTTAGGAAGTCTTAAATCCCATTCGACTACTAGATAAATTATATTTAATAGTTGAAATACTTTATGCGTGTTTGAAGCTTATTAACACCGTGACCATCGGGTTAAGGGTGGATATGCATAGGGCCAAGTCATCGTGACCATCTGGCTTAGTCTACCTTAGATAGGAAATGCATTCACAAGGCCGATTCCATGATCCTCGAGTCTCGGTCTACGTTTCCTCACACACTAATGGAAGTAGTTTTAGATCATTGCACTTGTAGATGAATCACTTAGACTTGATAAGATGAACTTGGCTAGCATGTTCTCTCTATTGACTGTTACTACCATTTACTTTCCTTTATTTTATTTATTTTCTATCATTATAATTAGACTAATAACATAATCGGTAGATTTAAAATGCACGTGACAACTTTAAAAACTGCTTGACATTTAGGATCTCTTACACTAATCGAGGACACTGCTCGTAAGTATTTGTGACGTCTAAAGGATCCGGTTTACTATAAATTTAAAACTAGGTACGCATAACACGCATCAAATTTTTGACGCTGCTGCGAAGTGTGTATTTTAAGTGTTGGCAAGTAGTTTTTGTATATTTGTTTTTAGTTATAATTAAGTTTTTAGTGTTTAAATTTTCTTAAATTAGTGTTTAAATTTTGGGATAATTCCAAAAATGACCTTGTTGCCGAATTGATTGTCTTTTTTGACCTTAGATTAGAAAGTTCAGAAATTAGCCTTGGGCAACCGGGCAACTCTAATGTAGCCAACCATAGGACGCCAAGTGTCCGACATGAGGGCCGTAGTTGCCCAAAAAGTACACAAGTTGCCCAAAAAATATTTCGAAAAGTGACACGTGTCACTTGCAGATTCCAGTTGCCCAAAAACTACAACTTGCCCAAGGCTAGTTTCGGAACTTTCTAATCTAAGGTCAAAAAAGCAAATCAATTGGGCAACAAAGTCATTTTTGGAATTATCCTTTAAATTTTCTTGAAGTAGCGTTTAAGATTGCTGAATTTGTTGTTTACAGACCTATACGGCGTATGCACTTACATTGCATACGGCGTGTGAGCTCACAAAGTAATATTTTCAGACTAGGGTACCTAAACAGCGTATACACTTCCATTGTATATGATGTGTAAGCTCTCGTCTTGATTTTTTTTCTTATTAGGGCACGTATACGGCGTATTACACATTTATTGTATATGGCGTATACACATTTATTATATACGGCGTATACCCTATACGATGTATAGAAACAATATCCATACGGCGTATAGAAGTTTTGTAAGAAAAGGGAACGTTTTTTTTTTTTAAAGTTTTTTTTTTCATTTTAGTTTAGTTTAATTAGGTTTTTAGTTTTTAATTCGTTATTTTTCTTTTAGTATTTTATTATTATTATTCCTTATATATGTGTTGTTGTGGTTCCTTTTTTGTCTATTTTTCAGGACATACTCAAGATGGATAAAAACATTGATAATATGACCATAGAAGAATGGATTTAGTACAAGGCGGACTAGGTCCCTCGTAAGATTCGTAGTAAAAATACCAAAATTTTTAACTCGGGCTTTGACGACTATCATCGACTAGTGAACGTTGCATTGAATTCTAAGCATGATCAGGATGGGGTTGATATCAACCAAATGACCATGGAAGAATACATACATTATGAGGCACAACGAAATACAAGGACTATGAGTTGTGGTATTGATATCAAAGGAATGAAGAAGGAAAATGAAATAAAATATCAACAAGTGAACTATGGTGTGACAAAATGGTGTAAAGATGGTTCAGCTGACGAGTTCTTGGACTTCGATGATGAATTTGAGAGCAATGTTTTAGTAACTGGGTGTCAAACAATCCAAAAAAAAGTAAAAAATAAAAAATAAAAAAAAATAAAAATAAAAATAAAAATGACTACAATTAACATATCTTGAATTGCATATTAATCACTTAACAATTAACCAAGAACATATAGCAAATATCAAGAACCATCATCCATGATAAAAACATGCACGTTTTCACCCTGGATATCAAATTAAACAATTAATCATGGTAAAGAATTCATATAACGACATATTACATAATAATCACACGTTATAAATCACGTAAAAAGTGCATACATCCGAAGGTTTTATCTACTAATTTTATAAACCATAAAGAACGAATCTTTTTATATTAAAAATCGCCCAAAGGGATTAATAAAATTAAAATCAACAAAAACCATAAATTATGTCCAATTTTAACGTTTTATGTAATTACAAACACTATACTTAGGCTCATGATGTCACTGTTGAAATTAAAGCATATTAAAAATTAATATTTAATCATAAAATCACAAGTAAATGCAACGAAAGAGAAGATCAAGTATACCATATAGTAATTAACATAAGATTAAGAATCTTGTACCTTTAAGCAATTAAATCATATGAACAACGATTCTTAAATACACGCATGTGTGTAAATTAAACACGCGAAACCGCTAAGATCAAGAGAATGATCTCTCTATGTATCCACAAACAATACATTCTTAGCAAACAATTAAGTATGCTAGTACTAATAGTGATAAGCAAATGAAGCTCTCGATTCTTGAACAAGCAAAACCGAAACCTTGGTGTGATGATGGTGTTCGTTCGACCAAGAAGCAACAAACCAACAACCCTTTGGGTTTTTACGATCGATCGGCTAGGGAACAAAAGAAGGAAGTAAACTTTAGGTTTATTAAGGATTAATAAAAAGTGTGTTAATAATGAACCTTAGGTTTCATTATATATACATGGATTACTTGGCTTGCAAGCCAAGCAATCCAAATCCTTACCCGATCTTCCAAACGAAAGAAAAAGGATCTAGAACCTTCTTTTCTTTCGTTTTGCTCTTAAACCATTTACTATCGTTTAACGACCGTTAGTTAATATACCGTTAAATAACTATTAGTTAACGTTCGTTATAGCTTATCACTTGTGTAATTAATACATTACTTTAATATATAAATTACATTAACTGTTTTACGTAATACGACTCCACTTTTTCTCCTTTTCCCTTTTTAAATATTCCCTTCGCTCCCCTTCCCTCCTTCACTCCCCTCGTCATTTATCATTTATCTCAAACTCAAACGAAAACTCATTCATGTCCTGATGACGTCATCAGCAGTTTTCTTCATTTTCTTGCTCCTAACACTCCTCCTCCTCACCACCTCACACGAAGAACCAACACAACTCGAAAAAGACACAAATGCACTTAAATACTTCATAGATAACATAAAACTCCCATACGGTTCCAGATACAAATGGGACACATCACAGCCCACGTGCACATGGCCTGGTGTCGGGTGCTTTGATCAGGTGGCAGTGATCCACCTCCGTATACCCGGGGCAAGTCTAGTAGGGCAAATACCTCCGAAAAGTCTTGGAAATATAACGTCACTAACTGTTTTGTCTCTACACGACAACGGTTTGTCAGGACCGTTTCCTGAAGACTTTGCTAACCTTATTAAATTGTCACATGTATATTTACATAATAATAATCTTAATGGACAGTTTCCCTCGAGTGTGACTCAGTGGACTGAGTTAGTTGCACTCGATCTGTCTAATAACAATTTTTCTGGTATGTTGCCAAGTAATTTAGAAAATTTAGAGAATTTAGAGACTTTTAATGTATCTAATAATAATTTAAGAGGACGGATTCCGCAACGTTTAGCGAAGTTACCGGAGGCTGCGTTTTCCGGTAATTTGGAATTATGCGGTGAACCTTTATCAACTTGTGACGAAAAAAAATATCCGCCCTGGCCATCGTTACCGTCAAAGTCAGATGATAAAAAGCCGAAGAAAAAGTTGTCTACTGTTGCGATTGTAGCTATAGCCATTGGATCGGCTTTCATTTTACTAATTTTATTTATATGTTTGGGAAAAAGGTGGAATCGAGCAATGAAGGAAAAGAAGCCGTCAGAGGTGACTACGATGGAGGCTGCTGCTACGGGGAAGGCAGGGAGAGTATTTGGGTGTGGAGTGAAGGAAAAGAAGGCGCAGGGGGTGGCTACGATGGCTGCAGCTGCGGCAAATGCGAAGGCGGGGAAAGGATTTGGGGTTGGAGGTGAGGCGGGGACGTCGTCTTCAAAAGACGACGTCACTGGCGCCTCCATGGAAGGTGAGAGGAATAAGTTGGTGTTTTTCGAGGGAGGGGTTTATAGTTTCAATTTAGAGGATTTGTTAAGAGCAAGTGCTGAGTTGTTAGGGAAAGGAAGTGCAGGGACGTGGTATAAGACGGTTTTGCAGGAGGGGACTACGGTTGTTGTGAAACGGTTGAAGGATGTTGTGGTTAGCAAAAAAGAGTTTGATGGTGTGATGGAGGGGTTAGGGAAGATGAAGAATGAAAATGTGGTTCCGATTCGGGCGTATTATTATTCAAAAGATGAGAAGTTGCTTGTTTGTGATTATTTCCCAGCCGATAGCTTATTTGCGCTACTTCATGGTATGATTCTTGTCTTGCTACATTTTGTTTTGAAACTGATTATCTGATTATTGCATTTTCGAATTGCTGATAGTTAGCTAGGTAAGTGAATGATATCTGGTTATTTGCCTTTTAGGTGTCGTCTAATTGGTTTGGTCATTTTAGGTGTGAATTGTTATTTGTAGTAATCGCATTTTAAAAGTGATTATCTAATTATTGTGATTTCAAATTGGTGATAATTAGCATAGTGACCGATTGTAATTAATTGGCTTCTAGGCGTCTTGCATTGGTTTGATCATTTTAGGTGTAAATTTAAGATTTGTTCTATATATGGTTGTTGCATTTGTGAAATTGAGTTTCTGATTATAGCAATTTAAATATCTATACTACATATAAAGGAAAAAGAGTCAAAGTGGAAAAGTGAAAAGTCAATATTGTTGAAATGTTGAAATCTTATTAAAGGAAATTATGAATGTAATTAATATTATTATTAAAACACCCCATTACTTAAAAGTACAATGATTTATTCACATTGTACAACCAAATTAAATACAACCAATTAAAACACAAACCGGGTTGACCCGGGACGCTTCAAACCTGACGGGTTGAGCCGGTTTAATTTAACCCATTTTCGACCCAACCTAGAAAGTTGACCCGATTTAAATCGACCTATTTTTCAACCGGAACGGTTCAACCGGTTGAACCACCCGGGTTGAACCAGGTTTCAAAACATTATGTTAAATTTCCAAATCTTCAAACTTTTATTGTTTTTCGTTTATAACCTATAAACTTTTTTTATCAATAAACTATGTGTCGCTATAAAATCCCGTTGTTATGCACGGGTACTCGTCTAGTTGTAATAAAGTCATTTCTAGTTGTGTTTAGACATTGTTAATTATGTCAATGCAGATGTAATCAATTTTTAAATTTTATCATCTTTTTCACAACTTTATAGAAAATCCCATCACTATCGGTTCGGAGAAACGGGCTCCAAATTTGGAGTGTAGTCTTCGAGTTTGCTGGTTGTGGAGATGAACTTTGACAGTGGTGATGAACAACGATAGCGCGAAGGTTTCCGGTGATGGTGAGATTCGACATTGGTGAAGTGTGGTGCTTGTTATGGGTGGTTGTAGATAATTGTTTTGCTAAAGAGCTACTCGTATATTGGTAGAGAAGTATTAGTTGTGGGTGGGATTTTATTGAGTAAAATTGTAGAAGTAGAAATTGCTTGAAAGATAATAGTTGAAGAATAAATGAATTATGGGCTTATTTTCAAAAAATTTACAAATTAAAAATAACAATTTGAATATTTTTGAGAAAAAAGATAAAATAAGAAAAAAATAATGGTGAATTACGGATATACTCATCATGCTTTAGTCGCATGTGGAGATTAACAGAGAAAAGTAACTAGCGTTAGTAAATTGGACCATAAAGAAGCAAATTCAGGATGTTGGGGACTAACAGCGCAATTTTGCAATTCTTAGGACTAAATGCGAGAACTAAAAAGTGTTTGTTGACAAACAATGTAATTTACTCTTGAAAGAATCTAGAGTAAATTACAACGTTGGTTCCAAACACTTCTCGATTCTCGCGTTTCATCCTAAGTTCTTTGAAATCGCACGTTTAGTCTCCAACTTCTCGATTTTGCTTCGATGTGGGTCCAAATTCGTAACGCTCGTTAGCTGCAAGTGGCTTTTTCGCCTTTTCAGCCTTTCTTGTCCAAACACCCCGTTAACGTCGTTGATCCCTAAACTTTTCAGTTCTCGAATTTTAAAAACTAGTCGTTCTTACCATTATTTTTTAACTTCTTTTAAAAAATAATCTTTTAAATTTCTTTAAATTCCTATCCTCATCACATAAACCATCCCCACAACGACCCCTCATTTTACATACTCTCAATCTCAAGTTAATCGCAAAAAAAATAAAATAAAATAAAATAAATAATAATAATAATAATAATAATAATAATAATAATAATAATAATAATAATAATAATAATAATAATAATAATAATAATAATAATAATAATAATAAAATTCTTACGGATTGTTCTCATCCACATAGCATCGAGGAAATCGAAGCTGAAGTATGGACCAAGTTGATGAGGATAAGCGTCGTTCATAAGCGTTGGTGGACACAGGTATGATCTTTGCAAATGCAAACAAAGCTAAATATATGATTTAAGAATATAAGGAATGCAAAGATATTACGTCAGAAAAAGCGTGTTTTGATTGAGACTTTTTTAAAAGAAGAAGCTTCAAAAGGTTATGCTATTTCTTTTGACTTGTTTATAATAGTTAGAAAAATAAACCAATATTTGATTGTTTACAAAGGGGATTCCCTTCCCTTCCTTTCTTCACCCATCGTTCTTACTCTCATGTCTTAGTCTTTTTGGAATAATACATAATGAGTTGTACTATAGAACCCGCATATTCACCGACTTGATGCATTACTATGAGTTTATGCAATGAGAGTAGAAGTGCACTTGAGCGGCCATGAAGTTTTTTTTTTAGTTGAAGCATTCATTAGTTTTACTCAACTGTTACTTGATTATTTGATGAACTAGGTGATGATTTGTGTGTGAGTATTATTATTATTATTATTATTATTATTATTATTATTATTATTATTATTATTATTATTATTATTATTATTATTATTATTATTATTATTATTATTATTATTATGCAGGAAGTGGAGGTTCGGGACAGACCCCTCTTGATTGGGACCATCGGTTTAGAATTGCATTGAGTGCTGCTAGGGGAGTGGCTTACTTACATGTGGCAGGGAAAGTGGTTCATGGTAACATCAAGTCGTCCAACATTCTTTTACGACAAGACTCCAACAAAGATGCATATGTGTCTGACTTCGGTCTCAACACACTCTTTGGCGGGTCAAGCTCCCCAAACATTCGTGTCACTGGTTACTGTGCCCCAGAAGTCCTCGGGACCCGAAAAGTTACATTCAAATCCGACGTGTACAGCTTCGGGGTCTTACTCTTAGAGCTCTTAACAGGAAAAGCTCCAAACCAAGTCTCGTTAGGTGAAGAAGGGATCGACTTACCAAGATGGGTCCAGTCAGTTGTACGAGAAGAATGGACAGTCAAGGTTTTTGATGTGGAGTTAATGAGGTATCAAAAAGTAGGAGAAGAAATGGTTCAGTTGTTGCAAATAGCAATGCCATGTATATCAATTGTGCCAGACCAACGGCCTCCAATGCAAGAGGTTGTGAGGATGATGGAGGATATGAATCGGGATGAAACAGATGACGGGATGAGACAATCGTCTGATGACCCTTCAAAGGGATCGGATGGCCATACACCTCCAACGGAGTCGAGGAACTCACCAAATACCGTCACACCGTAAACTTGAATATTCTACATGAAAATAGATTAGAGATTTATTTTAAAAAAATATTTGTTTTTTTATATTTTCTTTTTGTGTTGTTAAGTTTATTTTAACTTTTGGAATTATGTGGTGGGTCGGTTTGTGTGCATGTGAAAAGGATTGGGAAATAATGTTTGATAATGTTTGACATATTGAAAAAGGGTGCAATGTTGATTTGCCGAACAACAATATGAGTTGAGATCAATATAGATCTTATATTTATCACAGAATCAAAGAAAAAATCTTTGCCATTTTTTTTTCATCTAAATTAATAAAAGACTATTTTCACATTTTTTTTAAACACAACATATCTTGCGAACGATAAATCTTCAAGCTACAAAAATACGCAATCGCGACGAGAATTAAATTATCTATCTATAGATATGCACTTCTCTATACTTTCGACGATTTTTTTTTTCAAAATTTTCGCCCAGAAAAATCATATGTGATTTGTAAAAATCACATGTGATTAGTCAAAATCACATATGGTCTGTAAAAATCAAATCATATATTATTTTTAAAAATCACATGTGATTTTTAAAAATCACATGTGATTTTTACAAATCAAACATGATTTTTCTGGGCGGAAATTAAAAAAAGCAAAAAAATAAAAAATAAAATAAATAAAAATTGTCGAAAGTATAGAGAAGTGCATACCTATAGAGAGATAATTTAATTCTCGTCGCGATGGTATGATTTTTTTCACGTAACGATTAACAGTTTGCGATATATTGAATTTTTTTTTTAAAAGGTGAAAGTTTTTTTTTTTTTTTTGTTTAGATAGAAAAATGAATGGCCAGTATTGATTCATTTGATATATGACAAATATGAGATTTATATTGAACTTTTGCCATAACATATAAGTTAAGAAATGTTTAGGACTTTAGATATCTATCAAATATGTGAAACATTATTTGATGAATGTGATGGTCGATGAATAAGAGTCTAATACGTAATTATAGATCTATATTGAACTTTTGTCATAACGATATAAGTTAAAAAATGTTTAGGACTTTAGGTATCTATCAAATATGTGAAACATTATTTGATGAATGTGATGGTCGATGAATAAGAGTCTAATACGCAATTATTAATCAAACTAGTTTAATTCCAATGATGAAATAAATATTGTTGTACGGATGTATGGAAGCCCAAAACTACACAAAATGCTCAACCAAACAAACTCTCAACAAGAAAAAACCTCTTAAATTCCACATTAGATTTGACTTGAATCATTAAGTCTATGGGTTGCAAAATTGGTTCGAAACAAAAGCTTCTTAACTAAATCAAGAATAATCGTAATAAATGAATGTAAATGAACAATGTTATCTTTTCGCTGGTGGTAATAGTAACTACAAACTGTTAGAATTTAAGTATCATGACAATCATATAATTATACTAATATCAAGTAGCACAAGTAGCAGAAGCATAGGATCAAGTATAACATATAAAGATAACTAAAACATAAATAGGAACGTACCGTATGCGATTCTTGATTGATGAACAAGTGATGAACCCTAGTTAGGGTTTATGTAGATCAATGTTAAACCCTTTACCTTTTTGTTTAACGATCTCTTGATAACAACAATGGTTTGTTGTTACCTTGTTCTTGTACACACAAACTCAATTGAATAAAAGAGATTGCAAGATCAAAGTGAATACTTTTGTTTGTGTAAAACAAAAATCGACAAGCCCTAGATAGGGGTGTTTGCCGATCGGTTTAGGGAAGAAAATAGAAGGGAAAACAAAAACATTTAGGTTTAGTGTACAAGATATACCAATGAATGAACCTTGGCCTTGTATATATACTAGAGTAATCTTGGAGGACAAGTTTGAGAGGGATAGGGATTCCCCTCCCTTGTGTCGACCGGCCTAGGAGTCCAAGAGGACATTCTGGATCCTTCTTGGCTCCTAGTTGCACTCTAGTCCTTCTCGTTTCTTCCTAACGATATTTAGTCCATACATTTATTAACTAACGACCGTTATATCCGTTGAGTATTTTAATAATAATTATATACATAACATTTACTATAATCATTATTATACTTTTATTCTCGTTTGTATTGTGTGCAATCCCGAGGTCTCGGGTTCAATTCTAGAAATTTACACGTTTAATATTTAACCATATTCCAACAGCTCCCACTTGGTTATCTATTAACGGTAAAATGACATTGGTCGACGTCTTGCAACACTCCAATGCCCCTAGTTCAAACCGAGTTGAGTTTTCTGGAAAACCCTTAACGATGAATCGTTATTATTATCCTTTTGTTACTAATACTCTAATTAACAAAGAAATAAATCTTTATTAAATTTTTAGTTTCTCGCATATTAATGATTGAACAAAATTACCAAAACATCTTAACGTATTCCAGATAGTCTTTGGGCGTGGCCACGCAAACATTTTGTCAATCCTTCGAGTGGCCCATAGTATTAAACTTCAAATCAAATTTGAAGGAACAAATTCTATTTTGACTACAAGACTAACCCATGAACTTTGCAACACTTTTGAAAACAACCCTTATAACTACCAGTTACGGATAGCGGTAGATTGCTCCACAAAAATGCACTACATCCATGACACTTATCTGGTATCTCAAGTCTGAGGATAACTAATTATGACTTACTTAAAATAAGTAAAATCATGTAGTTTGGGATAAGTCCTATATTCAATTCATTGAATATCATAATTGTCTTCCCTTAATAATATTCCCATATTATTAACCGACAACGGACAGTTTTAGAATAATAAAATTATTCAAGGATATAAACATGCAAAAACATGATATATTATTATGTAAATAAACATAACCAATACTTTATTTCATTAAAATTAATAATTCGTACATTACATCCTTTTTCCAAATACTAATCACAAATGTGCATGAAACTTTCAGCTTTACGAAGACCTATTCCTTCAGCTAGCTTATAAAGCTTAGTGCCAAGTAGAGCTTTCGTCAATTGATCTGCTAAGTTATCATCTGTGTGAACTTTGAGTAAATCGATCTCTCCAATCTCCACTTGCTCACGCACATAGTGATATTTGATCGGGAAATGTCTGGTGCCTTTCATGAGTCCAGGCTCATGAGCAAATGTGATTGCAGCAGAATTGTCACAATACATTTTTATAGGTTGTTGAATCGATGGCATAACTCCAAGCCCCGAAACGAACTTCCTAATCCAAACAGCTTCCATTGCAGCTTCTGAAGCGGCTATATACTCACTTTCTGTTGCAGACATTGCTAATGTACTCTGCTTCTTGCTCCTCCAATCCACAGCTCCTCCATTAATGACAAAGACATAACCCGTCTGAGACCTCGTATCATCCTTATCACCTTGCCAGGACGCATCACAGTAACCTATAACATCAAGTTCTGCATTTGGATCTGGATTTCCCCCATAAACTAAGAATACATCTTTAGTAGCCCTAAAGTACTTAAGAATATTCTTCACAGCAGTCCAATGAGCTTCACCTGGATTTTGCTGAAATCGACTGGTTAAATTCTGAGCAAATGCTACATCTGGCCTTGTGCTTTTCATCGCATACATTATAGATCCCACAGCCGAAGCATAAGGAACTTTCTTCATGCGTTGCACCTCTGCAGGTGTTGAAGCACACAGTTTGCTACTCAAGCCATGATGTTCTTGCATTGGCAAATGTCCCTTTTTGGAATTTTGCATATTGAATCTCTTCAATATTTTAACAATGTAAGCACTTTGGCTTAATCCAATCAATCGCTGAGATCTATCTCGATATATCTTAATTCCCAGAATAAATGCAGCTTCCCCTAAATCTTTCATAGAAAAACACTTTCCAAGATATGCCTTGACTTGCTGCAAACTTGGAATGTCTTTCCCCATGATCAATATGTCATCGACATATAAAATAAGGAAAATTACATTACTCCCACTAGCTTTGTGGTATACACATGGCTCATCAAGATTTTGAGCAAATCCAAATCTTTTGATTTCCTCATCAAATCTTTTATTCCATTGCCGTGATGCTTGCTTCAATCCATAAATGGATCTTTGAAGCTTGCATACACGGTTTGGGAATTCTGGATTGACATACCCCTCAGGCTGCGCCATATAGATGTCTTCATCTAGGCGACCATTTAAGAAGGCGGTTTTGACATCCATTTGCCAAATCTCATAGTCATAGTATGCAGCTATGGCTATAAGAATCCTAATGGCCCTAATATCGGCTACGGGAGAAAAAGTTTCTTCGTAGTCAATACCAAACGTTTGAGTAAACCCTTGAGCTACCAAACGGGCCTTATAGGTGTGTACAATGCCATCCATATCAGTCTTTAACTTGTAGAGCCATTTACTCCCAACTACCTTGGCACCAGGAGGAAGGTCTACTTCAGTCCAAACTTCGTTATCATGCATGGATTGCATTTCCCCATCCATAGCAACCTGCCATTTAGCCTTTTCAGGACTTTTCATGGCAGCCTTATAACTAGTAGGTTCATTAAGATCCCCTAGTATAGACTGATCGCACTCTACATTAAGACATAGTCGATCAGGTGCTCTTATAGTCCTTTCGGATCTACGGATAGGAACCACCTCAACTTCTGGTGGAGGACCCAGACTATCTGGTTCTTCAGGAAGTTGACTAGTGTTTTCAGAAGGTAATGCATCAACATGATCGTCTTCCAGATCATACTCTCTCCCACTGAATTCTTGAGATATGAGTTCCTTTTCCAAGAAATCACCATACCTTGCAACAAACACTTTGTTTTCAGGAGGATAATAAAAGTAGTAACCCATCGTTTCCTTTGGGTATCCTACAAAGATGCATTTAACAGATCTTTGTTGGAGCTTATCAGCAGAGTCACGTTTAACATACGCCTCGCAGCCCCAGACCTTTAGATAAGACAAGTTAGGCACTTTACCGGTCCATAACTCATATGGTGTCTTATCTACCTTCTTTGTGGGAACCATATTGAGAATGCGAACAGCAGACTCTAAAGCATAATCCCAAAATGAGAAGGGAAGAGTTGTTAGATTAAACATAGATCGTATCATATCTTGCAATGTACGATTTCTTCTCTCAGATACACCATTTTGTTGTGGAGTATATGGAGAAGTAAGGTGCTGGACAATTCCTTCCTTAGCTAGATAATCTATAAACTCTTGACTCAGGTATTCACCACCTCTATCGGATCGAAGAGCTTTAATCTTCTTTCCAAGTTGCAACTCTACTTCTGCTTTAAACACTTTGAATGTTTCAAAGACCTCATGTTTATGTTTAAGTAAATAAACATAACCATAACGACTATAATCATCCGTAAATGTTAAGAAGTAGCTAGCACCTCTCCTTGACACATGTCTAAGTGGCCCACACACATCTGTGTGAATAAGACCAAGTAGATCAGAAGCCCTTTCAATCCTATTTTTAAAGGGTTTCTTTGTCATCTTGCCAGCAATACAAGATTCGCACTTATCAAATGATTCATCATTGATCTTTTCTAAAAGCCCATCGCGTTGCAGCTTTTCCATGCGAGTCTTGCCAATGTGAGCAAGTCGACAATGCCAAAGATAAGAAGAATCCAGACCTTTCTTGATTCTCTTATGGTTGATGCTATACATTGAATTATTATTGAAAGCATTATCATTATCATTCATGTCCAACTCAAAAATACCATTCACAGCAATTGCATTAAAATAAAAAACACCATTTAAAGAAACTGAAATTGCATTGCTTGAAATAGTATGATGATAACCAAGGTCTAACAAACATGAAAAAGAAATTACACCTCTAACAATTGACGGTGCATAATGACAATTATTTAAAGATAGTACGAGACCCGAAGGTAACACTAAATTAAATACTCCTATAGCTTCAACTCTTGCAGGCGCTCCATTACCAACGTGCAAGAATTGTTCTCCATAGGCCAGCTTTCTCTCCTCTCTAAACCCCTGCAAAGTATTGCAGATATGAATTCCACAGCCCGTATCATATACCCATGAATTCAGTTTATGAGATAAAGAAAATAATTCAATCATAAAGAACGCACCTGATGATGAACTGGGTTGACCAGCCTCACTCTGCTGCTTCTTTTGTCGCAAGTCATTTATGTAGAGCGCACAATTACGTTTCCAGTGCCCCGGTTGATGACAGTGGTGACAAGCCTGTTCCTTCTTCATGGGAGGATTCGCCTTAGGCTTCTTGGGTTGGTTTTGATTCACCTTTGGATTTGGTTGATAGGCCAAAACCTGCTTGCCTTTATCAGCCTTACCCTTACCCTTGTTCACATGCGATTTTTTCTGGATCCTACCCCCTTGAATTGCCAACACTTGTGGGGTAGGTGCCTTGCCCTTAGCTGGTAGATGCTTCTTATAGTCAACAAGAAATGCGAGTAACTCTGAGACTGTCTTCCCCGAGCAGTGCATGTTGAAGTTTTGCACAAAACCAGCAAAATCCTTGTTAAGGGATCTGTTGATTAAGTGAACTTGAACATTGTCGGGGTAACCAAATCCGACCCTGTGAAGTTGATCAAAGAATTCTCTCATCTCATTCACATAGTCTTCAACTGGTTTTCCATCACCATGCTTGCAGCTGTGTAATTTGTCAAGAGACTCATACAATTCAACTGCTGGAGACTTTTCGTAAACCTTCTTGAGTTCATCGATCATGTCTTTTGGATAATAATACTCAAACTTCTTTTGCATTATTGGATCCATACTTTGAAGCATCAAGCATCCAACTTCATTGTACTTAGCATGCTCCACATTCCAATCAGCCTTTTGCTGCGCAGTGGCAGTTGGGCCAGTTGGTTCCTCAGGGCAAGAGGTCTGCAAATAATTGAGCTTACTGGTCGCTCTCAAGACAATTCTGAGCGAACGGTGCCAATCATTGAAGTTTTTCCCAGTCAATTTAGCTCTTTCAAGATGACTCTTGAAAGCAGCAATTCAATGTTGCAAAAATCGTGAATCGGTACTGAGGCGGTCGAGGGCCTTGTAGCAATTTTTAGCCGATTAATCGGCCCTAAACCTTGTAATCGCCGATTAATCGGCCGATTACCTTGTAAATCTCTCCAAGTTCCAGGGCCTTGTAGCTTGTAATCGCCGATTAATCGGCCTTGTAGGCCGATTTTTGCAACATTGGCAGCATACATGGAGTTATCGGGTTGAGCCATTTCTACAGAAAAAAAAAGTTCAAACATTAGTATTTTGGATAAGAAAATATTTTCAAGTAAACATAATACCTATGGAAATATTCATATAACCATCTTAGCTTCTTGAAAACCTAGGATCCAACTTTTAATAGTTTCACTACATCAGTTGATCTGCTAATAGTGAAAGTACAAAATATGGTAATCTGTCGTACAATAATTGGCAAATAAGTTTTCCAATTCCTAGATGATTTATGGGATTTACTTCAAGTTGATTCATCAACTTGCCATGTAAGCATGTTTCATCCCATCTCATGCCTTATAGGTCTCACGCATCAACTTAATTAAGTCGTCTAACTTAGAAACTGCAAATTATCCATGTGAGGTCTCACGCTCACTCGGAAATTTGCCTTGTCATTAATCTTTGGCCTAGGTCTCACGCATACCAAAGAAAAACTCCAAGTTTCCCTTATAGTTAGATGGCATGGAACTTAAATTTTAGGGTATTTAATTTTGATGTGTCAATCAAAACATGTATAAAGATGCATGCACTCATCTTTATAACATAGGTTTTCCAAAACAAATTTATAAATCCGGTTCATTAACGTGAGCGAGATCAACAAAGTTTTAATTGAGGCGTTGAGAAGCTTACAACATTGCCTTAAGGTGCTTTGTACAATAATGTTTCAATATGACGCACAAGCGAGCGCGGAACGTTCGTAGGAGCGAATCTCTTAAAAAACTTAGTTCCACTTATACCCACCACACAGTTTGTCATTGAGTTATTGAAATCATCAAGGTACAGTCGCACCAATCAATTAAAAGTTTATGATTAAACAAATAATACATAACAAGTAATTTAAAAGAAAACAATAAACAACTAATAAATAATAAAGCGGTGAAAACAATTAGCCACATGAAAGCTTAATTAGATAAACCCTAATTAAACAATTCTAGGTTTATAATGTGTATAATTAACCAAAGCTTTCACTTTGCACAAGTGAGCCACATCCATCGAATAATCGATTGCGTAAGCTAGGGTTGATTAGTACACCACATAACACGTAAATTGATTTTAATTATAATTGGAGTCTTCCCCAATTTTAGATCTATCTAAGAATTAATATGTGAAACATATACTTGCAAACAATAAACAATCCATGACTAACATGCATGTTTCGTCATGGATTCATGCAAACCAATTACCACATAGTTCACATAAACATGTTATTACAAACTTAGGGTTTCTAGCCAATTATTAATCTTAATTAATTAAACCACAAACCCTTAAACCATGTTACAAACCTAGGGTTTCTAATTAATTAATCAAATTAATTAAACACACCACAAACCCTAATTAGGGTTTAGGTAAAATTCGACAACCCCCACCCCAAAATTAGGGTTAGGGTTTTAATTTTTTTAAAAAAATTTAAAGAAAACCCTAGAAACAATAACATGTCTATCAAAAACAATAAAGATACGTTTTTTATGGTTTTAGTATACAATTACATGTTATACATGGCTCGTGATGCCACTGTTAGAATTTAAGTATCATGACAATCATATAATTATACTTATATCAAGTAGCACAAGTAGCGGAAGCATAGGATCAAGTATAACATATAAAGATAACTAAAACATAAATAGGAACGTACCGTATGCGATTCTTGATTGATGAACAAGTGATGAACCCTAGTTAGGGTTTATGTAGATCAATGTTAAACCCCTTACCTTTTTGTTTAACGATCTCTTGATAACAACAATGGTGTGTTGTTACCTCGTTCTTGTATACACAAACTCAATTGAATAAAAGAGATTGCAAGATCAAAGTGAATACTTTTGTTTGTGTAAAACAAAAATCGACAAGCCCTAGATAGGGGTGTTTGCCGATCAGTTTAGGGAAGAAAAGAGAAGGGAAAACAAAAACCTTCAGGTTTAGTGTACAAGAGATACCAATGAATGAACCTTGGCATGGCCGGATTTTAGGGTGTGCAAAGTGTGCAACCGCACAGGGCCTCCAAAAATTTTAGGGCCGCCGATTTTATGATGCAAGGCTAATTTAATTCGGTATATCGGTTTTAAATAATTGAAAGAGAAAGAAAAACAGAGTCATACTCATACGACTGAAAGGTACGAGTATATATCAGTTTTGAAGATGATAACATGGGTAATGTTTACTTTGAATCCTAAGGTTTATGAATATTACACTTTTATCCTATTTTTTTGATTCTATCCCTAGACAAGTACAAATGGATTCACAACAGTTACACTTTCAGCTCAAGGTTTGAGAAAGTTGTTTAATCTAGTCCAATTTGTTATTTAAGTGATCTTCTTTTTACACATTTTCTATAAAGAGCATTTAAACGGGTCCGGTCGTTCTTACACAAAAAATGAGATAAATTAAGACATGTTATACAATTCTTCTATTGTTTACGGATGCTTGCTTTTTTCTATAATTGTTTTACACATATAATTTTTTTGAACAAGTTTTACATATTTAAATCATTGATGTTATGTGAGAGGCCAATATTGTCGATATAGCACAGGGCCCCCAAAATCCATGGGACGGCCCTGAACCTTGGCCTTGTATATATACTAGAGTAATCTTGGAGGACAAGTTTGAGAGGGATAGGGATTCCCCTCCCTTGTGTCGACCGGCCTAGGAGTCCAAGAGGACATTCCGGATCCTTCTTGGCTCCTAGTTGCACTCTAGTCCTTCTCGTTTCTTCCTAACGATATTTAGTCCATACATTTATTAACTAACGACCGTTATATCCGTTAAGTATTCAAATAATAATTATATACATAACATTTAATATAATCATTATTATACTTTTATTCTCGTTTGTATTGTGTGCAATCCCGAGGTCTCGGGTTCGATTCTAGACATTTACACGTTTAATATTTAACCATATTCCAACACAAACATGACCAACTCAACGTCACATTAACTTTTCAACACCACCAATATCACCACCCACATATACCTCAGTTATACACAAATGTACCCCCACAAAAGCCAGAATTACACCCACACAACTGCACCTTTACAAGTCGGTCGGTCATTAGATCGACTTCTCCATTTTATGCATGAAGTTCGCGTGAGGTCGAGGTGTCTTTTTTAGACAAGACACGTGGATGGGATGCTAACAAGGCTTATAACGCGTGTTAGAAGCCTTATACCTCTTGCTTTAATATCAATTATCAAAAAAGTTACAAGTTTTTGACCAACTAATTGTTCACGTAGTCACAGGCGATGCATTCTTCGAAAACAAAATATGACACCCACCAATCGTGGGTATACCATCTTTACATGTCTCGCAAATCTCATTTTGATCTTCAATTCCATTTCATAAAGCTTCACACGTATCAACAAATTAACTATTCGTTCTAACCCGATACTAATCAATCATACCTATGAGAATCAATTACTACAACTTGCAGCATATACAATATGTGGCAACGAGCAAAATCGAAATATAATTCTACAATTATCCACTTAGATCTCATGACTTTAACTAATTAAAGACCAAACCACAATTCAATCAAAGACATATTTATCGTCTTCATATTTTGTTTAAAACATAAATGTACAATTATTTTTTCTATTTTTCATTTATGTTCTTCATATTTTGTTTTATTAAAAGATTATAAAAAAAATATTGTATGTTAAAACTGGAAGAGATGCAATACATTGGTTAACATTTTTAAGAGATAATATCTTTAAAAAGTATCACACATATCCAAAAATATTCTTTTGAGTAGCGAAAAAAAAAAAAAAAAAAAAAAAAAAAAAAAAGTCACTCTTGTGAGTATTAATATTGACATCTTGTCTTTATGTAAGTAGTTTTGACCATTTTATCCTTCCAAGTTACATAAGTGATCCCTGTGGGTTTGCAAAACTGCAACCATCGTTCCTAGAGTAAATTACAAAAACGGCCCCTTAAAAACCTTTTCAGAATTTTCTTTTTCAAATTTTTTTCCAATTTTTTTTTTCGAAATTCTTTTTCAAAATTTTTTTTTTTGGAATATTTTTTTCTGAATTTTCTTTCGAATTTTTTTTCGAAATTCTTCTTCAGTTTTTCTTTTTTTTTTTCTTCCTGAAGTGGATTGAGAATGAAAGCTTGAAAACAAAGAGAAGCGGCTTTTCCAAAGAATTACTGCAGCGTTCCCACTCCCATTGATTATCATATACAAAAAAGTCTCTTCCACTTTCCTACCAAATCTCTCTTTATTCTGGCACATAAACGAAGGGATCGAAGGGATTATGGCAGATCATGTTCACCAAGAAGTAACCCAAATTTTTTTTGTCGAAAAACTATTTTTCTAATTTTTTTTTTCTAAAATATTTTTTTAGAAATTTTTTTCGTCACATGTGAAAAAAATTATGAATTTTTTCTTCACATTTAAAAACGTATAAAATCAGATGAAAACGTATAAAAATTGATGTAAAGTGGACGAAAACTTAAGAAAATGAACGAAAACGTACAAATCGGATGAAAACATATAAAAACAAACGAAAACGTATAAAAGCGGGTAAAACCATAAGGAGTGGATAAAAAAATTAGGGACGGTAATACAATTTTCACTTTGCCCTGGCGGAATTGGGTTTGTTGTTGTTGTTGTTGTTGTTGTAATACAATTTTCACTAACCCACAGGGACCATTTAAGTACTTTACCCTAAGGACGGTGGATGCAATTTTTGCAAACTCATAGGGTAAAATATTCATCATAGGTTTTTCACTACACACATAAAGACGTAAGTATCAACATTAATGCTTACATAAAAAAAAAATGTCAACATTAATACTCACAAAAGGTTTTTTTTTTTTCCTATTTTTAAATATGCCATACTATAGCAAATAAGTTTTTTTAAAACAATTAGTTAGTAAATAATAAATAAATAAATAAAACTCTAACTGTACAATTATCCACTACAATTTAACTCTTCTAACTTTCTCTAATATTTTAATTTGTGTTTTATATTTTTTTTATAATATAATTACAAGAAGTTTTACGTTTTATAATTTATCCTCTTCAACTTTGTATTTTGTATTTATGGTGTGGTATCTGAGAGCAGGGCCGTCCCGTGGATTCGGGGGCCCCGTGCCGTGCTAAACATGAGGCCCCATTTCTAAAATAGAAAAGTCGTTTTCTTGAACACACAATTGGTTTAAATGTGAAACTGCGGTTATAAATACAAATATAAATTGTAAACAACGGCAAGAAAAAAGTTTCGTGTCATATTTTATATTGATACAACATTAATTCCTAAGTATTAAAATGATTTTACATCACAATTAAATTGTATCTATCTGTTCATTCAGTCTCCAAATCCTTCATACCAATAACATTGTAAATTAAAATTTAAAAAGACATAAGAAAAGAAATTAAGAGGAGAAATAATTAGGCAAAGAAAAATCTACCTAGAATATCAACATAACAAAATAAAAAGAAAAAGAAGGCACGAGATAAAAAAAGAGGAAGAATGTACAAATGGTTATTTTAGTTGTTGGGCTGCAGGTAATGCACAGGCCTAGATGAGCTAAATGTGAACCGAAACAAGTATATGTATAACTGGGCTTTTCTTTAAATTGAGGCCCCAATGGAGTTGGGCAGCCTGCACAGGCCCTAAGCCGGCCCTGTCTGAGAGCATATCACCATTATATCTAAGATCATGAGTTTGATTTATGATATCATATGTTTAAAATGAGAAACTTACACGAATATTTATTGTGACCCAAAGAAGAATCATCGCGAAACAACGTGCGTGCAACTAGAATAGTTGTTAAAACCTAAATTATTATTTGTCGGAAAAGGACACAAGCTCTCCTAATATAACAAATGCCACACCCTTTATTTCACATATGATCTAGGAATTGATCTCACAACCTTTAAATTGATAGGTGGACCGGGTACCACTAGGGTGCAAGTTCGTTGGTTATAACCTAAATTACAGTGTTGATTTGTCACGCCATGTATTGTGTTGTAAAATAGGACAGAATATAGTGTACTACTCTCTATGAGAAGGTAAATAGGTTCAATCCCGTTTGTGAGTTTAGGGTTTCTGAGGTTTGTAGTTACTATTATAAATTGTGGATCAATAAGACATAACACCTCAAGGAGTTTTTATCAATCTAACATGGTATCTAAGCGTGTCTGATCAGTAAACCTAGGTTACTACGTTGATCCCCCTCCTCTATGTCACCCCTTCTCGAACCCAACTTATAATAAAAACGTATAAGATTTGCTTTTATTTTTGTTTCTTTGCTTTTGCTTTTAATGTTGCTGCATGATAAAGATTAATTTTCTCTTGCTGTCAGATGTCTTCATCAAAATTAATTATTTGCTTTAGTGGTTTTGCTTTGCTACCGCTTTATTTGCTTTTACTGCTGATAAAGATTTATCTTCGTTTCCTGTTGAACGTCTTCATCAACAAAACCTTTTGTTGCTTTAATGTTTATTTAGTTTTCTCATCTAATCCGAGCTTTTGTAATCTCGCCGCGAGAGAGTATGAGGGAATAAATAGGCTCAAGCCCGTTTGTGAGTTTAGGGTTTTTAGGAATTCATATGTAGTCACCATTATAAATTGTGAATCAATAAGATATAACACCTCACGGTGTTTTCATTATCTAACACTCTCCTCATTTGACCAACAAATTAGAGTTGTCGACTTGTATGTTTGTTTTAGGGCCCGTTTGGTTTGTAGATGGGTTTAGGATTATGATTTGGATTTTAGATAAGGATTTGGATTTAATATAGGTTTATATTAAATGAGGAGAAAGATAATTTAATTTAAAAATATAATTTTATAATAAAAAGAAAAAAAATAAAGAGAGAGAAAAGTGTGAGAGGGCCCACAAAAAGTAGAAAGATGTAAAAAAGTAGGGGTGAGATGGGATTTGAGGATAGTAGAGTTTAGGGGTTTGAGCCCTAATTTTAAAACCCATGATTCATAACAAACAAGGGTTTTAACTCTTCTTTGGGACTAAACCCATAAAATAAATCCTAACAAACGGGCCCTTAAAAGAAGAGGCAATTCGTGCATGCACTACCTAAAGTCCTAAACACTTATGATGGCTTTTGTTGTCCTTGCTTATATAGTTGTATCGTTCAATTCCATAATTTTACGTTAGATGAATCAAAAGAATATATCTTAAAATTTTACTCCCTCCGTCCCAATTTGATTGTCCATCTTTCCTTTTTGGTACGTCCCAAATTAATTGTCCAATACTAAAAATAGATAAGGAAGTTTGGTCAAGTTTACTATATTACCCTTAGTTGAAATTAATATTACAAACTTTAAAGAAGTGTTAATTAATTTGTTAAGGGTAAATCTGTCATTTGGCAAAATAATAAGAGAGAAAAAGCTGTATTAATTGTGTTTTTCTTTAAACTGTGTTTTTTTTTTTGTCAGGAGACAATAATTTTGGGACGGAGGGAGTAAGCAATTATGTGCTCTTATTTGCTTGTAATTTTGCAATCTTCTAAGAGCAAGGGGTATCGTGGTGCCGTCGGTGGCGCCATCACCACCAGCCGAGAAAAGGCCATGGCGCACCGTACCGGTGGTGGCGCCGTCATCCCTTGCGCCGTCACCATGGCTCAGCGCGGTGGAGATTTTTTTTTTTTTTTCGGTGGTTTTGTATGTTTGTGTGTGTGTTTGCAGGACAACGAGGAAGAAGAAGCAGTTTTACTTCTTTTTTTTTTCTTTTGTTTTTTATAAGAAGAAGCAGTTCTTTAATATAAGGAAGAAGAAGCAGTTTTACAAAGAAGAAGAAGAAGCAGTTTTTGTTTTTTTTATGAAAGGACTTGGGCTGGACATGTGTATGTGGTGTTTGGGCTTTGGACTTAACCTTGTATTTTATAGTCAAGTATTTTTCATGAAGTAAACACTGAACATGTTGTGCTTTTTATTATTTCATTTTTAATTACTTGCGTATATACTTTTAGTTAATAATGTGCATATTTTATTTTGTGTTTAAAAGGAAAAAAAAAAAAGACCGACGACACCAGAATTTCTGGTGCCAACGGATACTGACAAAATGTAGTGTCGTGGGGTTTCTGGTGCCGTGAAGCTTTTTGCTGATGTGGCAGCAATTCTTTTCCACGGCACCAGAACGACTGCACCACGATAATTATCGAGTCACGCCAACCAAAAGGAAAGGAGGAGTCCCCCTCTAAAAGGCAAAAGGTGATGCCGATATCAACTTTCTGTGCACCAATTACAAAATCTTCTTTCTGTAAAACCACGTGATTCATGTATTCTAATAAAAAAATCTATGAAACGTGATTCATGCATTTTAATTAAAAATAAAAAATAAAATAAAAACTAACTTTTTCCTCGACACAAAGGTTGCACAATATTTAGTGACCTAACTAAACTATGTTTGTGGTATGTTACCATATATACTTTTACCAAGTAAAAGTTTCTTAAAGGAGAGACGACAGAACTGGGCTATATTTGGCGCGGAGTTTTTTGAAGCTTTTTGAGGCGATGAACGGTGAATAATGAGCTTTTTGATTTTTATTTTTCGTTTGGCAAAGGAGCGGTGAGCTTTGTATTTTTAAGGAAAGCACAAGCACATTTTTCCAACGCTTCTTTAAGAAGCTGTGAGCGGTGAGCTGTGAGTTGTGGCTACTGCTCACAGCTCACTGCTATTTTACCAAACACACCCGTGACTTCAGAAATCTTTTCAAAATCTTTTCTTTCAACTTTCCCTTAACCACTGCAACACCTACTCTCTCTTCTATTAAATTCTTTTAGGGGGTGTTTCTTTTTTCTCTTAGCTAAGAATATGGACCCACTAAACATAATTTAATATTTGTTTTTGTAGTGGGGCCTACTTATTTCCACTAATTCATCTATGTATGAAGGGTGTAAAATATGAGCTCCTCCCCATTAAGAGGAAGCAATAGATGTGGGGCCTACTCATTTCCTTAGCTAAGAGGAAAAAGAAACACACCCTTAATTCTTTTATCATTTAAAAATACTCCTACAATACACATATCCACACACAACGATCAATAATTAAACATTCTCTCTCCTAAAAGTTGTCTTTTTTCCTATCCTTATTACTTGGGAACTCAAGTCCCGCTTGAGAAGCATTTTTCATTTTGCTGCTAGAAAAGGTACCGTGTCCTCGGCAACCCGCAAGGATGATATAAAAGTATATTCCTTTTCACTTTCCCGAAACCCATACCCTACACCCTTACAATTTCCAGTAAAGATCATTAAGGTTTTACCAACTGACATCTATTGTGATTTAGTAAAGAATACATTGAAACGAGTCCCACTGAATAAATAAAATGTATATAGTGTCTTGACATATCCATATATGTGGTAAAAGTCATTTTACTAATCAATCTTACTAAGAATACGACCGTATTTATAACCGGCCACAGTAATTGAAAAATAAACGATGCTTTTACGGCTGTTTGCATAATATCATGTGAATGTGCTAATCAAGCGCATCACCAAAATTTTGTGTGTTTAAGTTTCACATATGAAGTTTTTGAGATAATAGCCGATTACCCGTGCATAACAGCGACAATGTATAGTAGCGTTAATTTGTGTGAGCATTTTTTTTATGTGTATACAAGTGAGAGCAAGTGAGAGTGAAGATAGTTAGTTGTTTAAATTGTAATTAATTATTTAAATTTTTAATAAATTGTGTTACCTTTTATACGTAAACGTATTTTAATCTAACAATATTATTTACTGTATTTTTTAAGTTTTAAAATTTTAAACTGTTTTCTTTTTATATGCAGATGCACAAAATTAAAGTTTGCCAAATGGTCCAAAAGCCAAACTTAGATTGGACCAACTCAAAAACTCAAGGGTCTCTTAAGTATGTCACTTTGGACTTTGGACCTTGGACCATTGCTTGAACAATCTTGGGCTTATCTGCTCACACAATCCAACTATCATTTTAACACGGTACAAAACTACAAACACCAAATTTACCATTTATTCATAAGTAATCAATAAATTGATTGAAAGAGATCGACATTTATATACATCATAATGTGGTAAATGGAATGGTTTGTCCAAAAGAAAAAGGGCTGAGGTCTAATCAATTTGGTCCTCGGTCCGAGATTTTGGCCACTTTTAGTTTTGACATGTCATGTTTCACTGGTCCAGGTTGGTTCGAAGATCATGCATGGCCCTTGCATCACTGACAACTTGACTGCGTTCCGGGCGTTATCATTGTTATTTAGCTTGTACAAACAGGTTCGTTAATTTGTGTGGTTTCGAAATCACAGAAAATGGCGATGGATCCACGTTCGTGGCTTTAGGCTCGAAGGCATGGTTTCGACTTTCGAGCTAGGGGTGCGACCCATGATGATGTCCATTAATGGTTGTTTAATGTTATATACTTATATACGTATGATATGATTGTCTCTTCGTTGATAGAAGTGGGTTTTGGCAGCTATTTCAGTTATCTTATTTTTTTAACATCTTGTAAATACTTTTTAAGCATGTTAGCTAAGGGTGTATGTGGGTCCTACTACTATATAAGCATTTTAATGGGGATGGGTTGATAAATTAAGCCTTATGGATATAGATGGAACAAGTGAATTTTATGGGCCCATAAAAAAAGTAATAATATTAAATTGCATCTCTTAGCTAAGGGGAAAAAAGAAACACCCTTGTCCATCACTTCCTTTTGTCCCAAAGACCCAACAATCAAAGAAAAACACACTATCTTAAAACTTCACACTTTGCTATGAGTGTATGAAATATATTTTGCCAAGCTGTTTAAAAATTGGTTAGAAAAACATATTTTTGGGTCCGCGTTGATAGCTTGTGGTTTAAATTTGTTATCTTATTATTTTTAGCTATATACTATCTTATATATATGTTGAAAAACTTTATATTATATGTGGTTTTCGGTAAATTTTAGTTAAAGGCCATCAAATTATTTGTTGGCCAAATTGTTTAAGCTGGTTATTGGGCTTAAAAAACACCATATAACCTCTTTTAATTTTTCGCCCTTCATTCTCCCTCCTCTTCTGCACTTGGATGCCCACACACCATCTTATTGTAGATTTTATCTCTTAAAAGGGTTCCAAAGTAAAAATTAAATTTACTACTGCTTTTATTTCATTTCAGTTGAGTTACCTTATTATGGATTTCAACATGAGTTTGAGCAAGTGCTTTAGATGGTTTATCCGAACAAACATTAATATCATAAGCACTAAGGGTCCGTTTGTTAGCCAACCATTTAAGGGCCCGTTTGGTTAGAGGGTGTTGAATGAAAGATTAGGATTTTGACTCAAATATAATGTTTGGTATCTTTTAGGGCCCGTTTGGTTTGTAGATGGGTTTAGATTAGGATTTGGGGTTGATGGAAAAGTTGTAGATTAGGATTTGGATTTGGGTTTAAATTAAATGAGGAGAGAGAAAAAATAATATTTAATAATTAATATAATTAAATTAAAAAACATGTAAAAGATATTTTATAATTTATTTATTGTAATATTTCATTATTTAAGAAAAAGATAAAAGAGAATTAGTGGTTGTAATGAACATCGGGCCCACTAAAGAGATGGTAATTCAGAAAAGTAGGCAGTGTACGTGACTTTTTAAGATAGCAAATAAGAGGGACTCAATCCTGAATTTCGAACCCACAATTAGCAACCAAACAATACATTTTAACTTTAATGCCAAACCCCACTTACAAGATCCCTCAACCAAACGCACCCTTAATTTCTTTACCGTACAGTATTTCATTCCAAAAAGTTACCTTTTTTAAATCCTAGCTATAAAGGTCTGTATCATGTGATTCCTTTGACATAATTTTTGTCCTTAAAATTACAGCCACAAATTACATTTGATATAATGAGTATATTATTATTCTATTAATTTTGTATCGTTTAGTATTTTTTATTTTAATTTTTTTTTATTCTAAATAATATTATTAAATCTTTTATAACTTTAAAAATAAAACTTTTTTATATATAATAATATATATTTTCTTTCCTAATTTTTTCACAAATCTATTTCAAATCTTTCAAACCTTTCCCAAACCCGAATCCAATTCCAATCCCACTTACAAACCAAACGCACCCTTAAGGCAAGGGATTTGAGGTTGAAACACATAAAACCCACGATTGGTTAAAAATACAGATGTAGAAATAAGAAACCACACCCATTGACCCCGCACTTTCGATTCCAAAGGAAGAAGTGAGGTTTACACTGTAAGTGGGCTCTTTCTCTCTCTCTTCCCACTAAATTAAAATGTTACTAGTATTTTTTCTAAATATTAAATTACATATCAAATGCTAAAATAATAAATTATATACCTATATCAAATCCAAATCCAAATTCAAATCCTATCCAAATCTTAATCCTAAACCCGTCTGCGAACCAAAAGGGCCCTAAGTGCTTTCTATTGGTAGGAATGTGTATTATATTTAATTTTCACACACAAATGTTTAGTAAATGTTTACATTAAAAGTAAAAGCGTCGTTATACAATAAAAGTAGTGCAATAATATAATCAATGCTCGTACAATTATTTAAATACATTGTTAATACCATTCATGTATATTATACACGGTTCGATTCGATTAACTGCGGATATCTAAAAATAAAAACCGAAACCGAACAGTGCTAAGCGGTTTTTTGGCTTCGATGTTCGGTTTCAAGTTTTTTTGGTTTTGGATTAAGAGGTTCGGCTCGGTTTGTTAGTTTCTCGAGTTTTTTGAACACCCCTTAGTGCAACCTTAAAAGAAAGGCCCAATGGGCTTACATAGTTGTATTTCACTTGATTTAGGGGTGTGCATTGTTTGGGTAACGACCGAATAAATCTAAGACCGAAGCTGAACCGAACCGAACTTATAAACGAACCGAATTTGCCAAAACCAAACTGAAGTGAACTAAAATTTGGTTTCGGTTTCGATATGGTTTTGGCTATCTGAACCGAAAACCGAATATCCTAAATATACATACTTTTTATATATTTATATATAAAAAAAGACGATTAAAATTTTATCCTAATATAAAATTAAAAAAAATAAAAAACATAAAATAAAAAATACCTTTTCGGTTTTCGGTTCGGTTGAACGTTTCGGTTCGATTTTCGGTTTGACCCAAAAAATTATTTTAACTGATCTAAAACCGAACCGAATAAACCAAACAACCTGATAACCGAACCGATGAACACCCCTAATTTGGTTTGCTTATATTGTCATACACATGTTTAAAAAATTCAGAAAACAAGAATGCCTATTTTCATAATTTTATGTATCGGGTTGTTGAATAATTTGGCTTGCCAAACACTTAAAAAATTGATTATTTTATTATTGTGTTATCGAACAACATAATCAAATCCAAACACTAAGTTTTATAATCACGTTTTATAACAATCGATTGGTTATCCGTTTTCAAAATGCATAATCTATTTCCAATTAACAATCCCAAACAACCCCTAAATCAAGAAATCTCAAGAAACATAACTTATGGTATATAATGGGTTTAAATGGGTAATTTATAAGAAGTGTTGAAATGGCTCGTACTACGGGTGTAAACGAGCCGAGTTGAGCCGAGTACTGTCAAGGTCGAGCTCGACTCGAATACCAAAACTCGAGCTCGTTCGAGCTTTATATTCCGAGCTCGAGCTCGACCCGTCAAAAGTCAAAACGTTTGCACTCATAGTTGTACGTTGGTTGCAAAACTATATTATGAAATAACAGCATTAAGTTTTAATTGTTTTACTTTTAACTGTGATTTCGATAAATTCATGCATTGTCATAAATTCGTTTAAGGAAATGCACTGCATTAAAAATAATAATAAAAAAAATAAAAAATAAAAATAAAAATAAAAATTAATCAAAATTTTACTCTGCTAATTACTATGAAAATCTTTACAAGGTATGTGCTAATACATTTGATGATACCAACTCGGATGACCTACAATCAGTCAAAGATTGGTATTCGCTTGCATTTCGGTTCTTAATAAAGCTAACATTGAGTAAATCTCATAACTTTGTGATTTTGATCTATCATTAGCAACAAAAGCATGAAGTTCATGTCCTATTTGAACCCAACTACACCCTGGATTTTTCTTAATCCCTTGTTCTCTCATGAAACCTCTTAACTCCGATACTTCATCCCACATTTCATTTGTCGCGTATGCATTCGAGAGAGCCACATAGTTTCCTGAATTATTTGGTTCTATTTTAGCCAATTTGTCAGTTAAATACTTTGCAAGATCAGTTTCATTATTTTCTATACAATAAGCAAGCAAAGATCCCAATATATGTGAATCGGGCTTAAAGGGCATACTATGAACAAGCCGAAAAGCTTCAGACTTTCCACATTTAGAAAGAAGACTCACCAGACAACCATAATGTTCCATACTTGGTGTCACGCCATGCTTTGTAATCATATTTATAAAAATATCCAAACCTTCGGTTATTAATCCACAATGTCGACATAATGATAAGATACTAGTGAAGGTTATGCTATCAGGCTTTATACCTTCACTCTGTAAATCCTTAAAGAGATCAAAAGCTTCTGAATGACACCCGTGCAATGCATAACCAGAAATCATAGTATTATACAAGGATATTTCCTTAACTAAAATCATATCAAATACCTTTCTTGCTTGTTTTATATACCCACATTTTGCATACATATCCACTATAGAAGTTGCTAATACAACATTCATATGCATCCCATGCCTCAATACATATCCGTGTATAGCTTTTCCAAGTTGTAAGGATGCACGGGTTTTACAAGCCGAAAGTATGCCCACTATACTAACACTATTTGGTTTAATCCCCTTTTCCAGCATTTCTTGAAATACTGAAATCGCTTCATCTACACATCTGTTTTGAACCAAACCCGTGATCAAACTAGTATGTGTAATCAAATTAGCCTCAATGCCAAACGACCCCATTTCAGAAAATGAGTCCATGGCTTCTTTAACTTGCCCGTTTCTCAAAAACGCTAAAATAACCGAATTCCAAGAAACCACATTTGGTGGAACACCCTGTAATTGCATTTCATAGAACAATTTCAAGGTCTCTCCACTTGACCCAAGTTCAGCATAAGCTGCTAATAAAGTATTCCACAACACAAGATCTTTACTTCTCACTGACGAAAATACCCTTCGTGCATCGTGAATTTTGTTACATTTAGCATACATATCAACAATACTACTGGCAACGGTTACATCACCCACGAGGTTGTTTCTAATACATTGACAATGTGTTTCTTTTCCTAGTTTCAAATTCTGAATATCGCCTGCACATGTTGCGATCAATGTCATTGTCACAGAATCAAATTTCAACCCTTTGAATAACATGTCACGACATAAATCTAACGTCTTCTCAGTCTGTTTATTCTGTACATAACAAGACACCATCAAATTCCACGCTACAATATCTTTCTTTTTCATCTTACTAAAGACTTTCTCAGCATCTTTAACCAATCCAGTTTTCGAATACAGATTAACCAAAGAAGTACCCACGATATTACCTACATCTAACCCGTTAAGAATCGCAATCGAATGACCTTGTTTACCTTCTTCAACAGCACAAACATTAGCACAAGCCGAAAGAAAACTCACCAAACTAACAACACTCGGCTCAACTCCTTCACATCTCATCTCCCAAAACACACGAATCGCCTCCTCAAACAACCCATTTTGAGCATAACTCGTCATCAAAGAATTCCAACTCACCACATTCCGCTCACCCATCCCCTCAAAAACCTTCCCCGCATCTTCCAACGCACCACATTTCCCATACATATCCACAAGACTACTTTTCACAAACACACAATCACCAAACCCCATTTTCGCCACATACCCATGAACCCCTTTCCCAAACCTTAGCCACAACAAACCACCACAAGCTTTCAACACATTAGGCACCACAAAATTATCAACAACAAAACCCTTATCCACCATTTCATTAAACCCTAACAAAACCTCATCATAAAACCTTAATCTACAATAAACACCAATAATAGCACTCCAAGAAAACACATTCTTAACCTCATCATCATTAAACAAACATAAAGCATAATCTAGTTCATCACACTTAGCATAAAAAACCACTAACTTAGTTTCAAGAAACACATTTTTACATAAAGATTCACCTTTTTTCAAGATTCTTGCATGAATTTGCATACCCAATGATAAGTTACGCTCATAAACACATCCTTGAAGCAAATCACCATAAATATCAGCTCCAATGGTGAATCTTTGTGACTCAAGTTCATGTAAAAGGTTGACTGATTGGTGTAACTTGCCTTGTTTGATAAGGGTTGAGATTTGTTTGAAATATGAGTTGTAGAGGATTTGGTGGTGTTTTTCAACATGGGGTTTGAGGATTTGTGTTTTTTGGGAGTTTGGGGGTTTGGGGAGATTTAGTGGGAATTGGAGCGAAGACATGAGTGGATAAAGTGAAGTAAGTGATCTTGTTCAGCATAGATATTTGAGACATGTTTTCCTAGTTAGCCAAAAGACCCAAATTCATTTAAAATAAATAAATAAATAAATCAAATCTTCCGTTTTCGTGCGCTTGGTTCAATTTCGGGAAAAAGAAATGGAAAGATAATGGTGGGAAAGAGAAAGAGAAAGAAAAGTATTCGTAATGGCCCATTACCCACTATTAAGTAATGAGTCATTGCATTATACTCTATCAAACACAGTTTTTCATTATATTTCTCATTCCTCACCCCCTATAACCCTCTACTAAGCATGCCCTAAGTTTCTTTTTCGATATGTTCAGTTTAATTGTTTTGTATTAAAAGAAAATAAATAAAAAAATTAATCGACTTTATCATATTACTCTTATATGATATTAGTATTAAAAAAAACAAAAAAAAAAACAAAAAAAAACAAACAAAAAAAAAACAAAAAAAAACAAAAAGAAGATACTCTTTCCGTCTCAAAATTATAGTTCACATTTCCTTTTTTGTATGTCTCAAAATAATTGTTCACTTTCCTTTTTAAGTAAGGGGAATAGATCTAGTGAGAAGAAAATTTGAAATGAGAAGAATGAGAAGTAATTAGAGCCACATATTTCAATTGAGGGGGAGAAATTTAAGGGGAGATGCATCTATGTTTTGTAGGTGCATCTGAAATGTACGGTTGTGGTTTCTTCTCACCCTTCTCATTTTAATTTTATTTCTCATTTGATCCATACTCTTTAAGTAAAAACTAAAGAATATACTAGGGGAATATTCTCTTTTAGTGGTTGAGATTTATATTGATCCCATTTTTATTAAACTTTGTGATTTCTCCCTCATGACAATAATTTTGAGACGGAGAGAGTAATAATTATGTCGGGGTTTGGGAGATTGGGAGAAATTTGAGTGAAGACATTTTTGTATAAGGAAAGTGTATAAGTGACTCGATAGAGTGAAATGATCATAGTCTTGTTGGATATTTGAGAAATGCTTTTTCTTATTATTATTTTTTTTAGAACGGCAGAATATATTAAGCTAGCAAGACGCTAGAAAAAAATTACAAAGAGAAAACCACTAAAGGGTTTTGAATCCAATTGTTCCAAGAAATTAAAGGCAACTTATTTCTAGATGAATACCACCTAAAAGAGCAATCCATTATCATATCAATGACAATGCTACGCTTAGGATGAGCGGCTCCAAATAATGTTTCATTGCGAAAGTTCCACAGCGACCAAAGGACAGCCCCACAAATAACTTCCAGAATAGCCTTCTTATTAGATGTCATGTGAAGATCGTCTATCCAGGCAAACATGCCATGCATATTGGAAATGGAAGGAGGATTTAAATCCAACCACTTGAAAATCTTATTCCAAATAGAAGTAGCAAACGAGCATACCCACAAGGAGTGAAACGACGTTTCGATTCCGCTGTCACAAACCGAACAAGTAATAGAAGCAACATCAATACCTTTCCGGCTAAGATTCCATCGAGATGGAAGACGGTCACGGAGAGTCCTCTAAATAAAAATATTAATCTTCTTTGGAAGAATTTTGTTCCACCTTGTTGCACACCCGCCATCAGGGAGAAAAAGATTATCTATCATTGTGGAACTCACAATACCTTGTACGGTCTCTCCGATGAGTGGGGGCGAACATCCGCGGTGGAGGTCGAAGGACTGCCTTTCCTTCTGATGTGGCATATATATCTGCTGGGGACTTTATTAGGGGTGTGAAGGATGGTTTATGAACGTTAGTACGTTCATTAGGCCTCGAGTTGGGGCGAGGGATATATCTGTCTCTTTGTCTCCTTGAGGCGTCTCTGTAGCTTTGGCCAGCCTTATTGTCATTAGCTGCCCCTCTTGAGTCCCGTAACCGGTTTTCCGCATTTGCTTCATCGGCTCTTATGAAGTTGTGCGCTTGTGTGAACAAATCCTCCATGGATGTTGGTGGCCGTGCTATGAGATCTTTGAAGAGCCTCCCTGGCCGCAACCCACTGATGAATGCTCCGGTCATCATCCCATCCGAGCGGTCGGTCATATGCAGCGTCTCTCTTCCAAACCTTTGCAAGTAGTCCCTTAGTGATTCGTCAGAACGTCCTCAAGCAATACCGACCATAAGTGGAAAAAACAAGACGACCAAGTCGCTACAACCCGCGGGAATGCCAAAGCACTATGGGACCATATAAATGACCTTTTCCACGATAACAAAGACGCACATGCCATTACTCTTGACAGTGAACTTCGCACCATCAAGCTTGGCAACCTATCCATTAATGCATATTGTCCAAGATACAAGGTATGGTCGATCGTATGCACAAATGGGCTTGACAAACATTTCAAAGGTATTGTTCATCTCATAAGGCATCGCGAACCTCTTCCCACATTCGAAACCACTCGTAACATGTTACTTCTTAAGGAAAGCACACTAAAGGAAAACGGTAATGTATCTTCCATTGATAGTACGTCCTTGCCTCATACAATACTTGTTTCTACAACTAATAATAGCCGTAACTCTTCTTGAACAAACATGGATTATTCTAACCGTAAAATGAAATCGAGTGGATTCTGTACTCTTTTTCCTAAAGGGACCTTTCGCTTTGGCAATAGTGCAAGTTCATTCACGATCATCGAACTCGTGGGGGGAGGGGTGGAGCAAGAAAGCTGTGTACTATAGTTCTTAAGTTTACATTTCTAGCAGTGTACGTAATTTGGTTAATGATTTGTTTTTCTAAGATTTGGTATGGTTTTTTGGTTGGACCCAGTAATATCAAGATGTCTGCAACAACTGCAATTAAGATTTATCAATATTACAGCGGCGTAAAAGTGTGTAAAATTTTTTTAGAACGGCAGAATATATTAAGCTAGCAAGACGCTAGAAAAAAATTACAAAGAGAAAACCACTAAAGGGTTTTGAATCCAATTGTTCCAAGAAATTAAAGGCAACTTATTTCTAGATGAATACCACCTAAAAGAGCAATCCATTATCATATCAATGACAATGCTACGCTTAGGATGAGCGGCTCCAAATAACGTTTCATTGCGAAAGTTCCACAGCGACCAAAGGACAGCCCCACAAATAACTTCCAGAATAGCCTTCTTATTAGATGTCATGTGAAGATCGTCTATCCAGGCAAACATGCCATGCATATTGGAAATGGAAGGAGGATTTAAATCCAACCACTTGAAAATCTTATTCCAAATACAAGTAGCAAACGAGCATACCCACAAGGAGTGAAACGACGTTTCGATCCCGCTGTCACAAACCGAACAAGTAATAGAAGCAACATCAATACCTTTCCGGCTAAGATTCCATCGAGATGGAAGACGGTCACGGAGAGTCCTCCAAATAAAAATATTAATCTTCTTTGGAAGAATTTTGTTCCACCTTGTTGCACACCCGCCATCAGGGAGAAAAAGATTATCAATATGACATCGAGCACTTTTAACCGTGAAAAAGGGAGTTCCAATGGACCAAATCCAAGCATCCTCCGAGTCATTGAGAGTTGTAGCAGAAAGAATGTTGTGAAGAGAAGCCAACTGGTTGGCATTAGAACCTCTTGAGATATTGCGACTCCATTCAAAGTGCCATCCGTTATTCCAGTAGTCACGAACCAAGCAATCGCTGTTAACAGCTAAACGAAAAAGACGTGGATATTGGAGTTTAAAAGAAAGGTTTCCAGCCCATGTGTCATGCCAAAAATTCGTTGAAGCTCCGTTATTAACACGCCTCTGAATAGAACAGTGAGGTATAAAGCCTTTGTCATGCATTGTGTTAATGGAACCAACAATTCTGCTCCAAACTCCATTACCTTTTACGTGACTAAAGAAGGATGAGCTGTCTTTATTCGTACCATGGATAGCAACAAGCAGGCGAGACCATAAGGCGTGGGGGTTATTAAGAAATCTCCAACGCCATTTTTGTATGAGAGCATGATTCAACGAGTAAAGACTACCAATACCAAGGCCCCCTTTTTCTTTAGAGGCAAGAACTGAGTTCCAAGAAATCCATGAGATCTTTTTTGTTTTATCGGTACTTCCCCAAAAGAACTTAGCCCTAATCGATTCAAGCTTTTTGTTGACGAGAGCAGGCATAGGAAATAGAGAGAAATAATACGTACCAAGAGCACCCAAAACCGAAGTAATGAGAGTAGATCTTCCACCAATGGAAAGAAGTGCAGCTTTCCAATTAGATAATCTTTTAATGAACTTATCAACAATAGAGTCCCAATTCTTCACAAGAGCCATGTTACAATCAATAGGTAATCCCAAGTAGCAAAAAGAAGATACCAAAGCATTGCAACCTGTTATCGAAGCTAGAGAAGCGACTTCATCAAAAGGAACACCAATACCAAGAAGTTTAGATTTGTGATAATTAATCTTGAGGCCAGAAACTCGATGAAAGCAATTAAGAATAGAAACCAAACTTTTGATATTAGTCCGCGACCAATCACCAATGAATAAGGCATCATCAGCAAAGAATAAATGCGAAAGATTCAAAGAATTGATGTTGAAACCTTTGTATAAACCAGCAGCCATAGCATCTTCCATCGCAACATGAAGACCTTCCATAGCTATTATGAAGAGAAAAGGAGATAAAGGATCCCCTTGACGAAGGCCGAGTTGAATATTGAACTCACTAGTGGGGCTACCATTGATTAATATCGAAGAAGAAGCTGAGGATAAGCAACCCGAGATCCACTTTATCCAAGTTTCACTAAACCCCATGAAATGCATAACTCGAAAAAGGAAATCCCAAGAAATAGAGTCGAAGGCTTTCTCAAAATCAATTTTAAAGACCATAAGCTTAGACCTTTTGCGTTTGCACCACTGAATCACTTCGTTAACCATCAAGGGGCCATCAAGAATCTGCCGGTGTTTAACAAACGCGGATTGTTCTTGACTAATGACGGTATCAATAACCCGAGCTAACCGATTAGCCATGACTTTGGCTATGATTTTATATTGGGAACCGATGAGGCTAATAGGCCGAAAATCACTAATCACCATAGGGTTTGGGACTTTAGGAATAAGGGTGATAAAAGAAGTGTTATACCCTCTTGGAATAAAACCAGTGTTAACAAAGTGCTGAACAAATTCCACAATGTCGCTTTTGAACACGTCCCAAAAGGCTTTGTAGAAAGCAAAGGTGAAGCCATCTGGCCCCGGGGATTTGTCGGAACCACAATCCCAAATAGCGTCTTTTATTTCAGATTCAGTAACTGAAGAAGTAAGGTAAACGTTTTGCTCATCACTTAGGGATTTATAAAAAGGGCTTCGATTGACAATATTCACCACATCAACCTTTTGAAATTTCTTTTCATAGAACGTGAAAAAAGCGTTCTTAATCCCAATGGGTTCTTCAATCCAATGTCCATCCAGTTTAATGCCCTGAATGGCTAAATACCTACGTTTCTGATTAATAATGGCATGGAAGAATTTCGTGTTTTCGTCCGCCTCGATACCCCATTTAATTTTAGCTTTCTGAGATGAATCAATGTTCTCCTTTAAGTCAATGGCTCTAAGAGTATCAATCCAAGCAGAACGTTGCGCATCAACCAATATGGTGTCGTGCCGAGTGACAATATTGGCATCGAAATCATTGATCTTCTTAATGAGGGCTTCCTTTTCACGAGTCAGAGCATTTTTACGGTTTGAAGACCAGTCCTTGATGACAATTTTTAAAGCCTTCATCTTGTTTTTAAAAGACACAATAGGATTGGTGCTGCTGTTGGAGTTGTCCCAAAAGTCCTTGATTATGGTTTGAAGATTCTCATCCAGAAGCCATGAATTAAAAAATTTGAACGGGGTTGGGCCGAAATCAACAGACAAAGGTGCCAGCAAAATAGGCCTATGATCAGATATGTGACAGTCCACAACTTGGGCTGAGTACTTCTGAAGGAGAGGTGCAAGGCTATCCGAGATAAGAAAGCGATCGAGTTTGCTTAGCTTATCACCATTCTTATTAATGCGAGTGAACAAATGACCTCCAAGAGGAATGTCCCAAAGATGAGCATGAATAATAAATTGATTAAAGACATTAGCTGAGAAAGGATTGAAAACTGTGCCGATTCTTTCAGTAGCATATCGAACCACATTAAAGTCGCCAAAGATAATATAATGACCAAGATTGTTGTTCATAAAGTCGAGGATATTATTCCAAAGCGTTTCTTTTTTCCTGTCTTCTTGAGGAGCATAGACATTAATCATGAAACAATGGGTATGAGTAGCGATCCAGTTGCCTTCCACAATGAGAAAATTCTCAAGTTGGAACTCTTTAGTTTTAGAGAAAACCTTCGGATCCCAAATAGAGACCAAACCTCCCGATCTACCATTAGAAGGATATTCAGCGAAATCAAAGTGGAAATTGCCCCATGTGCTTTTTACCTTGAAGAGATCCAATTTAATGGAATGCGTTTCTTGGATACCAAGGAAAGAGATTTTATACCTATTGCAAAGCTTAGCAATAGCTTTACACTTATTTTCTCCTAAACCGCAAGAATTGAAAGACATGATATTCATTGATGACCTTGTTTAGCACCAAGACTATCGATGTATTTCTTGAGATCATTTTTGCTACCTTCCATATCATAGCCCAAAACCTTACCCATTTCAATATGAACAACAAAAGCTTCTATCATTGAGCCTTGATTATTAATGGATTTGGATTGAGACTTACTTACACGTGTAGACTTAACTGGAGCAGATGAACAATAAGAAGGGGGTTTAGAACTTTGACGCTTATCACCTTTTGAGAAACAACTACCATTACCTTCAAAACCAGGAGCTTTTGATATGGAAGTTGAGTCTTCTTTCAAGGTTTCGGTTTCATGATGATGTTCATTAGAAAGACCCTCTTGATTCTTCTCAGCGTTCTCGTTTTCCTTGGTCCATTGAGTATTTTTTACGTATTCTTCTTCTTCATTAACTTTGTCCATAGGTATCTCTCCTTCTTCTTGATCTGAGTCACCTTTATCACTCAAATCATCCTCGTGCTTATCAGTATTATCCATTTCAGAATTGTTACTAGATAGTGCTTCCCTATCTTTAATATCAGGAGCCCATCCAGCAAATTCTTTCACTGACACATTATAGGGTTTACCAAGAATGACAACTTTGCAATTATCATTAACTTGACTATGGATTTTTGTTTTGATACAAACTCTTCCAATAGAGACAGTTTCAGAAGGGTCTTCATCTACGAAAAGAGGGACACCCCAGTTACTAGCAATTTTATTGAAAGCTTTTGGAGTCCAAGCATTAAGAGGGAGTCCACCTATTTCGATCCACACAACACGTTCATCTAAAACAAAGGAATGATGTAGGTGTTTCATATGAGTAAAATACCAAGACATCTCCTTATTGGATTGAAGTTTTACACATGCTTCCTCAGAATCAAATTCAATCCATAACCACATTCCCCCTATATACTTACATTGAAAATTAAAGAAACCCTCCTTGTTGAGGACAATATTAATATTGGGGATGAGATGAACATCTCTAACCTTAGCCAGAACCACGTTTCTCATATTTGAAATGTCAATAAGTTCTGTTTCATCAAGGGTGATCTGTTTGAGAATAGTTTTAGGTTGCAAAGCGGGCTTGTGAGAACTGTTGCCATTAAGAGCATTCACGTAGGAGCGATTAGGGTTTGTATTTGTTGAGGAGTAGGTTGGTTTTGATTGGTTATTGGGTTGATTGGCAGAAGGTTTAGGTATTGTTTTAGGATTGGTATTAGGTTTCTTATCAAACCTGGCCGCTGCAGCAAAAAGATGATATGATCCGATCCAAATCTTATTGAGATCACTGATCAATGTTTCTTTACATTTGACTTTCAAAAACCGAACGAAAGCAAATCTCCGCCCAATCTTTGAAAGTTTCCTTGCGATGTAAACATCAGCCACCGTTCCATATTTGTCACAATGATGCCAGAGATCCTTTGATCCTAAAGAGGTTGGGAAATTTGTGATGAAAATTGTTAGTGTTAGGTCTTGAAGATTTTTGAAGTTAGGGTTATTTGGGGGGTGAGCGCCGCTCATTGAGAGCGTTTTTTTAGAGCGTTTTTCTGTATTTTTGGATTTGTCCCACATAGGAAGAAAGTAAGAACATTAGTCCTTTATAATTGTAAATGCTTGATATAGCTAACCTCAGTAGTCATCACAAAAAATTTGTGGTGTTGTCTTTTTGCAGGTAGTTTCTTTAGTTTATGTTTCTTGACTATAAAACTTTGTATATTACTTTATATTTGTTTAGGTGTAATAATTTTATTAAAAAGCAACTTCTTTCTTTATCTTTGTTGTACTATAATTTTCTTGGAAAATGTTAACTATAAGATCGGTAAACTCCTTGTATACCGACTAATAACCACATTAATCATGTGACTTTTGACAACTATAGCCTAGTGTCTTAAAGCCCTCATTTTCAGGTTTGAGAACACCTCTACAATGTGCACAGTTTTGTCACTTTGTGTAGTCAGTTTGATTTATGGAGTGATTGCTCTTAACATGAATGTGTTATTGCGAGTTGGACGGTCTTCAATTCTTACAATGTGCATAGTTTTGTGTCGTCTAAGGAACTGACAATATGCAATTTTTGTTTCATTATGGTTATTTGTCACTTTGTGTAGTCAGTTTGCTTTCATTATGTGCATAGTTGGACGGTCTTCTTACACTTNGATTTTTTAAGTTAGGGTTATTTGGGGGGTGAGCGCCGCTCATTGAGAGCGTTTTTTTTTATCTAAAACTTCTTCTTATTATTATTATTTTCATTATTATTCTTGCCACGCAGGCAAAATTAAGAATTCTTATTCGTCAATTGAAATATTTGAGGAATGCTTTTTTTTATTATTTTCATTATTATTCTTGCCACGCAGGCAAAATTAAGAATTCTTATTCGTCAATTGAAAGTCAAAATTTAAAAAAGTTTGATGAAGAAACTTGATGAAGATAAAAAAGTTAAAAAGAACCATAAAAATGCTTCTTGGATTTGTACCATTCCTCAAACCACATCATATGAAAGAAGTCAATCTTTTTAACAGCTTAAAAGTGAAACTAGTTATACATTTGGGCACATTTTGAATTTGGGTTAATAGACAAAAAAGTTATTGTACTTTCAATTTTTGTTCATTTGGGTCATTGTACAATTTTTGTTGCTTTTCTGTTCACTGTGCTATGAAAAATGTTCATAACCCGCATTATACTATCGGAATTGATAAATACAAAGTTAGAATATGTAATTGAAATATATCTATATGGCAAGTTACAAGACAAATCAAAACCAAAATTTTATTTTCTTCTTTGAAGAAGAGAAGAATTAACAAAGATATAGAAGAAAATTTAATAATAATAAATAAGATATATCTACCTTTCATCTAATGGCTAAGATCAAATCAAAAAATAACAAAAGGAGGGCAAAATTGACATTTTAGCTAATTTAATATAAAAACCCACTTTCCACCTTTTTTTAAAAGACAACATATTTTGAAAACGGTAAATCTTCAAGCTACGAAAAATATACCATCGCGACGAGAAAAAAATTATCTTTCTATAGATATGCATTGTTATATACTTTCGACGAACTTTTTTTTCAAAATTCCGTCCAGAAAAATCCCACGGGATTCGTAAAAAAATCCCAATGGGATTTGTAAAAAGAGGATTTTTTTTTTCAAAATTTCCGTCCAGAAAAATCCCACGGGATTCGTAAAAATCCCATGGGATTCATAAAAAGACGAAAGTTTTTTTTTTTCAAAATTTCCGTCCAGAAAAATCCCACGGGATTCGTAAAGAAATCCCACAGGATTCGTAAAAAGATGATTTTTTTTTCCAAAATTTTCGTCTAGAAAAATCCCATGGGATTCGTAAAATGACGAATTTTTTTTTTCAAAATTTCCGTCCAGAAAAATCCCACGGGATTCGTAAAAAGACGATAAACCACAAATGATTCAGTATGAATCCCATGGGATTCATTGTGAATCCATAGTATATAACAGAAAAATCCCACGGGATTCGTAAAAAACCCATGGGATTCGTAAAGAAATCCCATGAGATTCGTAAAAAGACGATTTTTTTTTTTTCAAAATTTCCGTCCAAAAAAATCCCACGGGATTCGTAAAGAAATCCCACGGGATTCGTAAAAAGACGAATTTTTTTTCCTTTCAAAATTTTCGTCCTTAAAAATCCCACGGGATTCGTAAAAAAATCCCACGGGATTCTGTTTGATTTATCTTATCGATAAATCACAAATGATTCAGTATGAATCCCATGGGATTCTTTGGTGCATCCCATAGGAATCTTTGTGAATCCCATGGGATTCTTTGGAGCATCACATTGGATTTATAAAGAATGACATGGGATTCTGTATGAATCAGATATCATTTTCTAAAAGCCCACTCAAATTGTTAAAAGCCTTTACTGTTGTACTAAAGTTATAATGGTTAAAAATAATGAAAATAAAAATTTTATTAACTCATGCTAAGAATCTCGCATGTTACGATTAATGAAAATGCAAATGTCATGATAGTATATAGCATAACTTTTTTAAAAGTTACTACAAAGTACAAACTATGTTGCAATATGTGAATAAAAAACACTTCTTGACTTTTTCCCATCTACCCAGTAGCACCCTATCTTCACTTTCCCATAGCTTTCACAAGTCCTAATTACCTTCTTCTTTACATATTTCTGATCAAGCAAATTCATCGGAAAAACAATTACTGACCACCCAACNTCGTAAAAAGACGATTTTTTTTTTTTCAAAATTTCCGTCCAAAAAAATCCCACGGGATTCGTAAAGAAATCCCACGGGATTCGTAAAAAGACGAATTTTTTTTCCTTTCAAAATTTTCGTCCTTAAAAATCCCACGGGATTCGTAAAAAAATCCCACGGGATTCTGTTTGATTTATCTTATCGATAAATCACAAATGATTCAGTATGAATCCCATGGGATTCTTTGGTGCATCCCATAGGAATCTTTGTGAATCCCATGGGATTCTTTGGAGCATCACATTGGATTTATAAAGAATGACATGGGATTCTGTATGAATCAGATATCATTTTCTAAAAGCCCACTCAAATTGTTAAAAGCCTTTACTGTTGTACTAAAGTTATAATGGTTAAAAATAATGAAAATAAAAATTTTATTAACTCATGCTAAGAATCTCGCATGTTACGATTAATGAAAATGCAAATGTCATGATAGTATATAGCATAACTTTTTTAAAAGTTACTACAAAGTACAAACTATGTTGCAATATGTGAATAAAAAACACTTCTTGACTTTTTCCCATCTACCCAGTAGCACCCTATCTTCACTTTCCCATAGCTTTCACAAGTCCTAATTACCTTCTTCTTTACATATTTCTGATCAAGCAAATTCATCGGAAAAACAATTACTGACCACCCAACAACATACGCAAAAACAATTCATGACACCCCAACTGCCCATATCTACTAATTGTCAAAGTCTACGTAACAAATTTCTCTCAGACATTTGATCAAACACTTTCTTCGCAAACTTCAAATCGCCAAAACTATTAGTAAACAAATCAATCAAAGAACAACCAACATATACATTCAAGTTGAAATGTCGGCCGTGTTGGCTGGACGTTTCGCTTATCGAATGGGTGTAACAATTGATGTTGTCAACTTCTCTCTTCTGGAAAGGTACAAATCTAGACTTTTTCCGGTGACTGACATCGGAATCTGAACTTTCATCTTCATCTGAATTTTTCGCCGTGATTTTGAAATAGATAGTTTGCGTCGAATCTTGCGGTGATGTTGGATTCGGGTTTGGGTATGACTTTGGATTTGTGACGGTGTTTTCGATAATCATCATCAGAAGAATAATCGTCTCGGTCCTTCGCAAGGGGAAGAATCAAACTGCTCCTCCTCCTCCTGGTGATGGAGAGAGAGTCGATTTTGGGAGTTTGATCTAGGGTGTGTACCGTATGTGTGTTTGGGAGGATTTGATATAAAATAGATAATAACTAAAATGCCCTTTGGTATATTTTTATTTTAAATGCTAATTAATCTAAACAATTAGATGGAAGTAAGATGAATGGTTGAGATTTTGTGATTTGTTCCTTAGATAAATTTTGTTTCGTATGGAACTTTTCTCAATAACTTATAAAGTGAGCTAGAAGTGGAGTGTTTGATTACACGACACATGATTTGGACACTTTAAAAGAGTAACTAACTGCTATTATGTACCTGACTATCGAAATGATCTAAAATTTCTTTTATACAACTATCAGTGGCTCAAGTAAACAAAACCGCAAATTATGATGAGTTAATTAGCAAATTTTGAGCGGCAAGTTTTATTGTACAACGACTAAAAAAATCATAAAAATAGTAGTGTGACTTAATTTAGAAAAACACAAAGTATAGTGAATTTTGTATGTATTAACCCATTAATTTGTGGCTTTCTACTACATCAATTCTTGCACAGTTACATGGTAACGTGCAACTTGGGCCAGAAAGCCCAACTCAAGTAGACACAAAATCACACACATTACTATGGACTTAGGCCCTTAAATGGACGGCTGAAAAACCTTAGGAGTGTACGAAATAAAAAGATATTGAAAATGTATATATATAATTCTCTTTTTTTAGAGTTAATTTCATATTTAGCTAATATAAATTTTAAAAAATGTCATATTTATTCAACTCACAAGTGAATAATACATAATATGCAATGATTTTGATGCACATTTGGGGAAATATATAATTTGATGTTTATATTAGGTAAATATGAAATTGAACATTTGAGAAGTAATCTTAAAATGAGAAAGATGATAAGTAACTATAATCGCATATCTGAGTTGTATCGACCTAAATTAGATGCATCCCTATTATCTTAGATGAAACATAATGTGTTTACTAGATTTTAATTATATGCATATACGTATATTAGATGCATTTTATGTTTTCTCGTTTATTCGATTTGTTTACCTGTGACGTAATCATAAAAATCAATTCACACCATTTTCACTCCCTTTTCATTTACTTTTTTTTTTTTTTTTTTTTTTTTTTTTTTTTTTTTTTTTTTTTTTTTTACTTTTCAACATAAAGGTAAATTATGCACGCGTTCAACACATCTATTATCTTACATAGTAACTCACACATGTCAGTCGCGATTAGAACGCATTTATTGCTGGACCCACTATTTTAAAAACCAGGTTTTTAATTGACCCGGTCGAGTCACCAAGTCACCGGTTCGACCACCGGGTCAACCTGGTTTTCTATTAAAAAAAACCAAACCCGATCGGCTTTCGAGAATCGGGTTGACCCGGGTCACTTAAAACCCGGGTGGGCCTAACTGGGTTTCGAGAATTAACTTGTTTTATTAAAAGGCAAAAGAAAAAAAAAAAACGGCGAGTTTTCGAGAACCGTGTTACCTCGGGTCACTTAAAAATCCGGTGGGTCTAACTGGTTCAACCATTTTTTATGACCCGGTTTAATATAATCCTTTTTTTCCGAAACCGGTTCAACCAGTTAACCTGGCCGGGTCGAACCGGGTTTCAAAGCTAGACCTTGTGGTTCAAAAGATATTGAAATATTGTAATAACTTAGTGCCATTTGAATAAGTCATTTTGGTTACGTTTTTGTTGGATTAAACCTTATGGATAATTTCATATTTACTCAATGAAAACTTCACATTATCATATTTACTTAATTTACAAGTGAATAATGCTTAATCTGTAATGATTTTAATACATATTTAAGAAAATATATAATTTTAATATTTTTATTGAGGAAATATAAAATTGCGAGTCACTCAATTGCCTCAACCTTGCCTTATTTTATTTGACTTGAGTTACAGCTCTAATTTTAAGGTAGTTGGAAACATTGAGACTGACTTTGGCCCCATATACCATACTACATTTAGAAAATTTCCATAGCAAATATAGATTACATGGACCACTATTTTATTCACCTTAATCCTCTTAAAAACCTTAACACATTAGATTTTTGACCTAGTTCATCCACAATTACATTGCTTATGTAAATTCCCTTTGTTCTTCTTTCATCCAATATAACGTTGATATTGTTCTGTATCGTCTCAAAATGAGTGTTTACAACTTATATTAGCTGGTTTTTGAAAAATACAGTCAACTTATAAAAAATTCAATTTCAAAACAGAGAAAATTTTCGATTAGTTTTGTGGCCCACTTTTTTCGAGAGGCAGCAAAACATGTGAAGAGAGCTAAGAAGAACATGATGTGGGGTATTTTGACAGTTAGGAGTATTGGGCCCATCATCACTTCAGCTTAATTTACATACAGTAAATGTTTGCCCTGGCCCATTAATATATCATTGTCAACCAGTTGAGCCACTTAGAATTAGGTCAAACTTGACCCTAACTAAATTAGCACATCATTAGATTGCTAATTACAAACAGTCTTATATTAAAAAAAAAAAAAAAAAAAAAAAAAAAAAAAAAAAAGAAACAAAAAAAACAAACCTCCCTTAAGCATTTAATGACTTGAGGTATGATTTAGGCTAAAAACATACAAACTCGAGTTAGTAAATGCCCGAGAATGTATATACTATCGTCATACCATATGGTTATCGACTTATCGTGTACTTGATGAATCACATTCAACATTTACTGGTATAGTAGTTGATGAACCTAACATATATTCGTACTGTTCTTGTCTCCCAATTATTTTTTGTATAACAACAACAATACCCATCTAGCTTACTGGAGCGAGATATGAGGAAAGTGAAATGTAGACACTCACACCCTTACCTGACATGAAGGTAAACAGATTGCTTTCAGAAAAAACTTCGACAAGTGTGTGTGCAAGCAAGTAAACATTATGTGTACAAATGTTCAATCATAGTAATAGTTTAGCTATGCCGTTCAAATAATAATAATAATAATAATAATAATAATAATAATAATAATAATAATAATAATAATAATAATAGTTTAGCTATAATATTATTTAATTTCTAAGTTTGTATAAAGTTTTCTATGTATCAACTTCTTACAATAAATATAGTTTTATATTCTAAAATAGTAATGTGTACCCGTTTATAGCGACTCAAAATTATTAATTAATTTGCACACTCAAATGTATAAGCAATTGATGCAGAATGTCAATATTATACAAGTATTTAATGTATACAAAGAGTATCTCGACCAATTATGAAAATGTGAAAATCAATTCTCATACATAACTCCAATATGATGCCATAGAATTGCAACATTACCAATTTGGTGTAACATGGTGTCTCAAATGTACAACTCACTAATGTTATCATCTAAAGACATAGTGATAGTTCTTGTCAAAATATAGTGCAATTATTAAAAGCAAAGGTACATACAACTCACCAAAAGCTAAACAATTAGTGTTGGTACAACTTACCCAAAATAGAAAGATGAAGTAACTAAAGTGGAGTGTTAGGTAACACTTTTTTTTACATCTTTGTGTGATGGTTCTTACCTTCTTTAGCAAGTAAAGATGGCTACTTGTCTACCATAACAGATTTAGGTATTTGAAATAGGGTATCCATCATCACTGAATTGTGATATTGATTTATGTAGTGCAATGCATAGGTAAAATAATTGTTGTCATTTCTTTTTAATAAACAAACTGGACACAACTTATCGTAACTCAAATGCATCCATGTGAGGAGTAAAGTAGTGCAATGCGTCCAGGGCCGTCTCTTAGATTTCGGTGACCCCTTCCATTACACAAAGAAACACTTAAATACACCGCTTGCACTGCTTTAAAAACGGCCCTGAATGCGTCATGTATGATGAACATATGTTGGATGTGTTCAATCAAATGACAAAGTAACAACGTTATAAATGACGATGTTGAAGAGCATATTTAAAGGCTTATAGAAGAAGAAGAAGAAGAAGAAGAATGATGATGTTGTTAGGAGCGCTATGTGGCACAATATGCACAACATTGCATTCGATTTCATTCTAAAACCGATGATAAATGAAGTAACCAGTCAAACTTAAACGTCACTATTTGTTTTTATATTTTAGTCGAAAATTGGTTTGTATCCAACATATGTCATATACTCAAGCGAAAATTACTTAAAATACTATAAAACCTCTATAAATTAATAGTGTTGGGACCGGGATATTTTATTAATTTAGCGAGATATTATTATGTCGATAAACTAATAATTTATTAATTTAAAGATGTTTTACATATGACCTTTAAATTTTCAAGTGTAATATACTAGATACAATGTATACTCGTTAAAGATGAAAAATAAATTTGAAAAATAAGTTTCAATTAAAATTTTATGAATTCATATTCACACTTTATGAAAATAAAATTAACACTTTTTGTTGCAATACGAGAAGACAACACAGCAACACTTTAGTGCAATAAGGAGATTTTGAGATAAACTCAATATAGATTTGAAGTTCAACAAAAAATAACAATTGATAATAAATTCATTTTTTACTAAACAATCTTAGGATTTTGAAGTGTATCTCTCACACATATGCATATATAAATATATATGAAATTTTTAGTAATTATTAATTTATAGTTTCGTTGAGACTAATATATATACACTGAGGTTTCAAAAAAATTATTATTTTATTATTTTATCGATTGGGGTCTAAATTTGTACTGGTCTCAAGTTGGGACCAGACAAATTATTAATTTTATCGAGGTTATTAATTTATCGAGTATTAATTTATAGAGGTTTTACTGTATAATGATCTATGATTAAAAGAAAGTTTCATATTTATCAGTATTTACACATAAAACAACCAAAGGACTTGTGTCTTATATGGTATTTCATGTTTTCTGAGAATCTCTTTAATCAAATAGTTGTAAGCTTAAATATTGCTTAGAATATATATATATATATATATATATATATATATATATATATATATATATATATATATATATATATATATATATATATATATATATATATATATATATATATGAGATAGATTTTTAATGTGAATGTTGTGAGATAGTTAAAATTGTCGTTTTTAAAAAATAAAAAATAGAAAATATAGAAAACAAAATGAATAAAATGTTGTGAATGAGAGAACTTGAAATGGAACCCTATGCCATAGATTTTTGGTGCTTCTTTTTAGGCTAAAAGTTGCATAGTCTTTTGCCTAGTGATCACAAGTGTGCTTTATTTGTTCCATATAAATGGGCCAACATGGTTTTTACCCCTGATGTAAACATGGTTAATGTTTTTAACATTCACTACAAAAATGCTAAAAAAAAGTACAGTAAAAAGCATAATCTTTAACTCAGTTATGTGTAAATGAGTGGTTAAAAGTTGTACATTTCAAATACTATGATTTTTGCTTTAAAAAAGATCAAAAAGAAAACCAAGGGTAGCACATAGATTATTGAATGAAAAATTGATGGAGGGTAGAATATGCATGTAATGTGACAGAGGAAACTCAATACAGTTGCAGTGATGGGGGACACAACACAAATTCATGTGATTATACACACATTTCCTTTTCTCCCTCACTTTCATGAACATGTAGGAATGCACTCACTATCATGCTAGCTCTCTTGGCTCCCCTTTTTGTGGTCCAAATTTTTTGCTTCATTATTGTTATATTTTGCTATCATTTTTTTAAAACATTATACTTGATGAAATCACAGGCTTTAAAATTGTATTTGTAGTTTACATGGGAGTTTAAAATTCTGTTAAGTGTCAATTTAAGAGGATTTGAATTAATATATATAGTTATCCCTTCTACAATAGTTACCAAATTATCTATCAGATTTCTTTTGATGTGATGTCAATATGTTAAAGATTAGAATCATCGTCTTTTCAAAAATTCAAATGAGTTTTCATTTTCCAACTTGTATATGACCGGAATTGGTATAAACGAAACCAGATACATACCTAATTGGTTGGCTTAAAAAAGATAGCACATGACTAATTGAGAGACTTTCCCGTACACTTAATTTCTTCGTATAACAAAAGTGATTACTAGGGAAGTACAACAGCTCATATATCTTTTTTACCCAGATTTTTTATTAGACTTTGTTAAATTGTGAAAAACTAATAACCTAGCATATTTGGTTATGCCTAATACATGTATCATAGTCACAAATGGAATCAGATTGCACTTTCAGATAATATAAGTCGTTTTAAATAAACATTTCCTATGATGAAAATTTGCTGTTTTTTAGTCTTACGGATATATCATTCAAAGTGAATGTATTTGTAGTGTCTGAAACTCTGAATTGTATAAGGTCTTGCACCACACAAGTGAATATCTAGCTATCTTCTATAAATTATGCACGTAGGGTATAAGTATCATGTTTCTTACTAGAATTTTCTTAGGAAAGTTGTTATATAAATTGATTGACATGAGCATAATTGATGTGTTTAAATTGACTGGGTCATAAATTGACTCATGGTCCATGAGTTAGACTGAGACATTATCCAAGGGGACCAACGGATCATTTGACAACCACTTGGTTAGTTTGATTATATTGGATTATTTCCGTTATAGTTTTTAGACTAGTTGTAATAAGGCAAAAGTGACCAATTCGCTTGCCTAAGTGGAACCAACCCGACCGGTCATGAGATGTCGGTCGATCGGGAAAAAAAGGAAAAGGTCGGCTAGCTGAACGTGTTGAAGGGAAGAAGAGACTTGTTTGTGTGTGGGCTGGTGGTTTTTATTATATCTTTGAGGTATGTTTTTTGTGGTGTTTTCGGTCGTTTTATTACATTAAGTTGGTCATGAAGCATTCTAGAAGAGAGAAAACTAAGGGGGCAAAGGACATATAGGTCACTTGAGGGGCCTTATTAAAACTAGTCTTAATTTTGTTTATATTACGGGCAATTCCCTTGACTAGTCTTAATTTTGTGATGTTTTGGGTAATGTCTTGCAACCTAGTAATCTACACCAATCGGGTTGTTATTCGCTCCCAACTCATTAATTTTTGAATTTTAAACTTTGTGACTTGATGTAGAGGTGCATAATTGGAGTTTGAAAATGTAACCATCAATTAAAGAAAGGTTAATCAAACACGTAACGAAACCCAGAAATCGACTAAGTGATGTATTGGTTAACATGTTAAATCAGTTTAGGTTTTGTTTCAAGACATGCTTAAACAATTAATCTATTGAAACTTATAATTGCAATTGAGTTAACTATCATGAATATCCTTAGTACTAACATCCTATTTTACCGTAAGTAGATATCATATCTAAAACAGTAAATAGTAAACTGATTACGAGTTTGATCAGTTAGTTATGACATGCGTAACAAAACTAATAAGAAATCATTTTAGATGTAGTTCAAATGTTTTGAAGAAAAAGAAGTTTATTACTAGTATATGATAATTGAATTATATATCTTTTTGATGCATTTGAGAAAGAAAGAAAATCTATCTACCTTACAATGTGTACTTCAAAAATTTGGTATACGGTCATACTCTCCCAAGTCTCCTTCACCCACCATTACATCATCACATCATATCTTGTACACAGTATCTATATTTGTTCTAACTCCTAGCATATTATCAAAAATAAATAAATAAATAAATAAATCATTTCAATATAGTTTGCTAAGCCATAGTTGATAAATACTCCGTAGTAAATTCAAATTGAATCTTCATGGAAAAAGACAATAATAAATATTTTGTTTAAACAACCAAAAAGAGAGAATATCGTAATCTTTGTGAAGAGGGGACTTGAGAGCAAGAAGGTAAAGGTACATACACAAGTACAATATGATGTATTATTGTCTAGTCAAACCCCTGATATTACTTAGATGCTTGAACTTTATTAAAATAGCTTAGATATATTAAATCATATGCTTAACTATAAGATTCTTGGTTATATAAGTTTACTATAATTGTAAATGACAAATAGCCAAAAAAAAAATAGACATAGCAAGAGAGAAGATGTCTAATATGGATGACTGATTTTAACTTCACAATGTAGCACATTAATTATTGAGAATGGTTTATATCACCAATTGTATGGCTTGGTTTTGGAATTGCTTGCCAGGCCGAGGCTGCAATAAGGGGACGACTATGCCATCCAAGTGTCAAACATCCTTCATTTTCCTCAACAGAATACCCCTCGGCCGAAAACAAAGTCAATAACATTCGCGCTTGCTTAAACGCGTTGGACCCTAAGTGTAAGGGTCGAAATCCAGCACTAGTTAACCGATCCCTCCATCTAACCAATGGTTCATGCCTCTCTACACGAGCCGAACCTTCACAACATACCACATTACATATCTCTCTTTGTATATATAGTTCTGCTAAGGTTTTTTCAGGTAGGGCCGTGCATGCATCTAACGAGTCAAACATTGTCGAGTAATAGTATAACGCTTCAGTGAACCGATCCAAGAACTCAGGTTGGTTGTGATACGATTCCTGTTCCACAACCATTAAAATTCGTGGATTCAAATCGTGAATCCAATCAAGGACCAATTCAATAGGCGGCCCACGAGGGCCATTTGGTCCTAACAACTTATGCAATTGCATTATCGAATTTACCGCAACAGCCTCTTTAGGGCTAACTTGTAACATCCACGGCTTCACATCATCCAACCGTGTAGCCGCAACACCTCTAAACGCAAACCTCACATTAACTGACCGAGCCAGTTCCGCCAACTTAAGCCCGATCTCACGTAACGAGTCCCTTCCATCTGGACTCGGAGGCCCAATGCCCGTCAGCCTTAATAAAGGCGGCCCACCAGGCCGCAACGCCAACGCTTGTATCAGCGCTGGCCATTGCAGCCCTTGCATCAAATTAAAATCAATCACATGAACACAATCATGGCCATCAAACGCCTCCAAAATCGCTTGATTAGCCGTAAAATGAGCAAATTTCAAATAAGGACATGCCTCATAATAATGATGATACAGTATCTCATTCTCATAAGCCGATAACTCGACTTGAACAACACCATTTTGCGGCGCGTGAACCACACGCCTACTCAACGCGTCTACGAAAAAACTCCCAACTTTCCCAATACCACATCCACTATTCACACGACCAAGCAAACCTTGTAAATCATCAATCAACAAACCAGCCAATGACATGTTGCCACGTTGCACCGCTTCAGCGCATGTCATCAAAACATGCACTAACCTAATGCTAACATCTTCCTCAAAAATTTCACCATGAGGTAAAACATTCATATTCATATTACCACTATTTACCATAACATCATTATTCACCTGACTATTTAAATTTGTACTTAAATTTAAATCGTCAGGTCCAGAACCCGAAAAACCTGAACAAAGACCAGGTTTTCCGGGTTCTGTATTTAGCTCATTAAGTAAAGAGTCTACCCAAGAAGCAAGATCAGCAGGGTTATAATACACACCATCATTTCCAAGCTCACTCATTTCACCAGGAGATGACTTAACCATAGCAGATTCAAGGCTTTGAAGACGTTCAGCCACATGGGTCAGTTCATTTGATCGTACTTTGTACCCTGCACCTGCTAGCAAGTGGTCTAGCTGGTGGCTATGGTGGTGGTCAGGTGGTTGTGGTGGTGGCTTAGTGGAGGTTGAACATGCTGAGGAGGAGGGTGAAGGTGACGTGGCACTGGCGTTAGTGAGTGATGAAGTGTGAGTGTGAGGACTCATGGTTTGTTGTTGTGTGTGTTTTTGAAGGTGTTTTTAGTGTGTGTGAAGTTGAGAGAGAAAGAAGCTAAAGAGTGTGTGATATATGAATATGGTGATACTAGTTAAAAGATGCTCCATGTGAAGGAGTATTTTTTTTCTTGGTTAATATTTTCGATACTTTCTAAAATTTTGTGTTTCGGTTAAATTAATTAGTATGAATTATTTAAAGTATTTGATTGGAATATTAATATTTTTAGTTTTCTTTTTATGAGATTGTGAAAAAGATTTATGCAACTTGAGATATGAAACAAAATCGAAATTGGAGTGTGTGACTACTACAACACGCGTTTTCAGTTATGTCGATATATTTGTTCTTTGTATGGTTCGATATGATTAAGATGTGTATTTCTTCTCCTTTACGTAAATGAAATAGTTAGTGGAAGTCTTAATTAACAGGGACATGATTCGCACATTTTAATTTTTTATTCGCATACTTAAATGTATACGCAGTTAATGCATGACGTTAATACTATACAAGTCTCTTATGCATAGTCTCCCAATCAATACTCAATATGTGCAAATCTATTCCCTAACTAATTTGATAAAAGGGTTGTATACTTGTATATGATGTTAGAAAATGAGTGTTGTTATACCTACCTTTTTAAGATATGATTACATTCCTTAAAATGTGACATAAATAAGTTTTATTTTAATTATCGTATTATTATAACATTTATTCACTAATCAAGTTAAATCGCTATTAAATCAGTTCATGGTTAGCCAAAAAAGCCGAATATTGCTTCGGGCTAATCTTTGAATGGTTAGTCGACACCTACGAGTGTATCAACTTCCTGTTTCTTTGCTGATTTAAACCTTTAATAAAAATTACTTATAAAATCTAATATCTTTTTCATTTTTTCCTAAAATATTTTGTTTCCACTAAACAAAAATAAAAAAAAATAAAAAAAAAAAAAAAAAAAAAAAAAAAATTGTAACAATATCATTTAAGATCAGGTATGGATAACCAAACTCTTATAAAATTATGTTAAAACTCTATTTGTGTTCGCAAAACATTGTTTAATATATAGGCCAAAACACATATTAGTACATCGAACTTGGCAAATTGGATAATCTAGTACCCTAAACATTTAAGAGTGCAGAATGATACCATAAATTTGATAAAATAGAATTTCTACTACTCTATACTAATTAACTCAGCAATTATTATTATTATTTTTTAAATTTCAATTTAGTAAAGTCTTTTGCTATAAATAATTTATGGTAAAATTTGACTAAGCAAACATAGTTTTTCCTAAAATTAAGTTATTTTTCATTTTTTTCAAAAATAATAATTGAGTATTTAAAATATAGACAATATACATGTATTATCAAATATATTTAACGCAGTACTCTTAATATATATTCATACTGTATTATTAGATATTTGTTTCAGATAATTTTAGAACAACTCGTATCTAACTATAAAGGAGATTTTGTAATTTTTAATGTAACATATGCATACGAAGCAATAAATAGTTAAAATGTTATGGTCTCAAAATTATTTGAAACAAACACTTAATTATATACTATGGTTATCTATATATTAAAGATAGTGCGGTAAATTCATTTTCTATAAGTATTATCTCAAATATATATTTATTCTCAAAACTAAAATATAATATTATATTAATTTTATGAAAACTGAAATTTACTAAATTTTAAAAAAATATAATTAAATTTCCTAAATTTAACTATAAATCATTTATATTACATTGATCGATCTTTGTAAATTGGTTTTCGCATATTTAAAATAATAAATTATTAATATAATTTAGTGTAAAGTAGTAGTAATTTCAAGTTGCCAAGTTCAGGGTAATATACCTTACCTTTAAAAGTTTAAAACATTGAATAATCCATTTTACCAAGTTCATGGTACTAATATGTGTTTTGGCCTGATATTTACTATTATAAAAAATAGCTAGAAAAACTACCTCCACAATCGCATAATAGATACAATACAATATTTTTGGGTTATTATACAAATAAGTCACTAAATTTTGCGCGAAAATTGTCATAAGTCACTAAAGTTTCAAAGTTGTTATTTAGGTTACTCAACATATTGCAACCGGTTATAGTTGTTACTATGTTTTTGGTAACCAAATATAACGGGTAAAACTCCTACGTGACTTATTTTTTAGGTATAAAACAGTCTTTGTGGTTTGTCAGGTTTCACGGATTTAGTCCCTAGACCACTTTTTCTGTTTGGTCGACCTTTTTTTTTATATATTCTCATACGTTTTTATCCGTTTTTATACGTTTCATACAATTTTATCCGTTTTTATACGTTTTTCATACGTTTTTATCCGTTTCCGCCGGTTTTTATATATTTTCGTCCGTTTTTATCTGTTTTTATCCGTTTTCATACGTGTTTATACGATTTCGTCCGTTTTTATACATTTTCGTCCGTTTTTATCTGTTTTCGCCCGTTTTCATACGTTTTTACTCGTTTTATATGATTTCGTCTGTGTTTAAACGTTCTCGTCATTTTTTATCCATTTTCATTTATATTTTTTATACGTTTTTGTCCGTTTTTATATATTTTCGTCTGTTTTTATCTGTTTTCGCCCGTTTTCATACGTTTTTGTCCGTTTTTATACGTTTTCAACCATCTTTAAATGTTTTCGTCGATTATTATATGTTTTCGTCCATTTTTATCCGTTTTTATAGGTTTTCTATGTTTTATCCATTTATGTCCATTTAATATCTGTTTTTACCCATTTTCATACATTTTTATACGTTTTCATCCGTATGAAAATGTATAAAATGGACGAAAATGAATAAAAACGGATGAAATTGGATAGAAACGTATGAATGGGCGAAAGCGTATAAAAACGGATGGAAACGTATAAATACAAAAAAACGTATGAAAACATAAACAAATGTATGAAAACATATGGAAACAAGCGGAAACGTATAAAAACAGACGAAAACATATAAAAACACGAATGAAAAACGTATAAGAATGGATGAAAAAAATTCCAAAAACGAACGAAAACGTATAAAAACGGTTGAAAATGGATAAGACGGATAAAAACATAAGAAAAGCGGATAAAAACATATAAAAAAGATGAAAACGTATAAAACGTAGAAAAGTTTGATAAAAACGTTTGAAAACAGATAAAATGGATAAAAATGTATAAAAATGTAAGAAAAACATATAAAAACGGACAAAAACGTTAAAGACAGACGAAAACGTATAAAAACGGATGAAAATGTATAAAAATAAACGAAAACGGATAACAAAACGTAAGAAAACATATAAAAACGGACCTTACTAACGTATTAATAGTTAAATAAATTAAAAAAAAATATGGATCAATTTCGTGATACACTACAAACCACAGGGACCTTACGGGTGCGTTTAGTTGGAGAAAAAATTCTCTTGTTTTTTTTTCTCTAGTTTTGTAGAAATTTGGAAGGGAAATTTGTCTTTACAAAACACTTGAAAATATAGAAAACGCGTTTAGTTGATATTTGTATTTTCTATTTTGAAGAAGGGGAGGGAGGGTTGTGGGTTACAAAAGAAAATAAGGAAAACAACTAAAATTTGTTTTGTAATTTTCCTTGTTAAGTTAGGAAATACGAGATTTTGTGTTTTGCAAAACATTTTATTTGAAATGCTTATTTGAACGCGATCTTTGTTTTCTTTGTTTTTGAAAAAATATTGTGTGGAAAAGAGGGGTGTTTTCCCCAACTAAACGCACCCTACGTGTCCACCTGGACAAATGAAAGGGCTAACAAACGGTTGCTCACCCTGGGAGTGAGTTGATTGTTATCATTTAAATGTTCAGTAACACATTTAACAATCCTGTGACATTGAGTAAATTGGATGACAATTTTGGAACTTTAATGACTTATGACAACTTTCACGTAAACTTTAATGACTTGCCCAATATTTTTTAAAATTTACACTATTAAAATGTTTTAAGAAAATAGAAAGTGCTTCGTCCCCTAAAAAAGCACAATACGTGTTATGGTAGGTAATTTAGTGAGAGTTTTGGAATTGGAGTTTTCGATCTGCAATACGTAAACTTCTATAAATGATTATTCATAAATAAATAAGAATATTAATATAAGAATTTAGCCAAAGGACATTTTACTTTGTTATTTCTTTTGGAAAGCATGCTTTATACTTTCCTTTTTGAATTAACGAAAGTCAATGTTCTTATTCCGTGGATTAAAGAACAAGTAGTTATAAAGCATGTATTTAAATAAGCTGGACCATAATTAATCTTATAGAAGAGTATTTACGTAGTTAGTAGAAGTACGTAGTGATGCCAAAAGAAATATGACAAAATTATACAAAAATCAATTTGAGTATTAATAAAATGGCATCAAACTTTCTTTGATATAATGTGATGATATAAGCTTCACATACACTTTCCGACCTGACAACCTTTCGGTTTGATTTCGGTTTCATGTTTTTCCTGTTTTTGGTTTCGGTTCGGTTCGACCTAAAACCGAAAAAACAAACCTAAGCCGAACCGAATCGATCATTTTCGGTTCATGGTTTTCACGAAATCAGTTTTCAGGTCGGTTCGATTTTTGACGGGTCGGTTCGGTTTTAGACCTTTGCTCAACCCTACTTTCAATAATCAATATAAAACATGTTCATGTCTTCTTACCAAACGGAGGATATAATCTAATGTCGGACGTGGGTTCTTAATATTGTTTATGAGTAATCATATTAAGAAGTTGGTACGATTTTTATTGTTTCTATATTGTAAGAATATATTTCATCTAATCAAAAAGGATTATAATATGTATTAAAACTATAAAGCTGGCACTGGGTATCAGAATCTCTGATATGATCGAGATTCATGTTCAATAGGAAAAAAGAACAGGATCGATGTAGGTTATATTGGTTCGAAAAAATAAAGATTACGATAACGAAATAAAAGAGCAACAAATTTCGATGTATGGAATTTGCGTTTCTCGACATTGATATGTGAAATTACACCTTTCCCTATAAGAACGAAAGATGCTTTCTTCAAATGTACTACTCGTAACATAAACAGACATTACTATTAATTCAAATGTGTATATATAAATTCTAGAGTTAACTACATTTTTGGTCCTTGTGGTTTGTTGCGTATTTCATTTTTGGTCTTTTTTTCAAAAAGTTTTGGTTTTAGTCCAAAATCGATAGTTTGTTCCACATTAGTTAAGTCTAATCGTAAAGTGGCAACATCAGTCCTTCATACTAAAAGTAGTTTGCAACGTTAGTCATTTATACCATGGATCGTATGCAACTTTGCCACGTTAGTCCTTTATAGGGGTGAGCAATCCCGACCGAATCCCGAAATCCCAAAAAAAACCGACCGAAAACGAGCGTCCCGAAACCGAACCGACCACACTCGGTTCGGGACTCGGTTTTGGTTTTTCAGACATTCGGGGCTCGGGNTTAAGTCTAATCGTAAAGTGGCAACATCAGTCCTTCATACTAAAAGTAGTTTGCAACGTTAGTCATTTATACCATGGATCGTATGCAACTTTGCCACGTTAGTCCTTTATAGGGGTGAGCAATCCCGACCGAATCCCGAAATCCCAAAAAAAACCGACCGAAAACGAGCGTCCCGAAACCGAACCGACCACACTCGGTTCGGGACTCGGTTTTGGTTTTTCAGACATTCGGGGCTCGGGACAATCGGTTTCGGGACGGGACGGGCCAAAAACCGAAAAAATACAAACAAAACCGACTGGTTTCGGGATTCAGTTCGGGATTCGGGATTCGGTTTTGGTTTTCGGTTCAGGATTCGGTTTTGGTTTTCGAGACATTCGGTTTCGGGATCAATCGGTTTCGGGTCGGGACTGGCCCGATGCTCACCCCTAGTCCTATTGCAACATCAGTCCTTTCTACCAACGATCGTTCGCAACGTTAGTACTTTTATATACGTCTTTATTTATGTTTTTATATACATTTTTAGACACATTTTTACACTTGTTTTACAAGCGTTTTTATACACGTTTTCTACACTTTTTTATACACGTTTTATACACATTTTACACGCATTTTTACACACGTTTTCACACACGTTTTTACACACGTTTTTATACACTTTTTTATACACGTTTTTATACACGTTTTTTTTTAGAAATTTCTATTAGAAAAATTTTTGAAAAACTTTTTTTCCGATATTTTTTTCAAATTGTCTTTTCAAAGAAATTTTTTGAATTTTTTTTTCGAATTTTTTTTCTGAATAATTTTTTCGAAAAACTTTTTTCCGAAAATTTGTTTATGATTTTTTTTACAATTTTTTTGAATTTTTTTTCTAATTTTATTTTTTGAATAATTTTTTTCAAAATTTTTTTGATTTTTTTTAGTTTTGTTTTCAAATTTTTTTACACATGTTTTTTTTTCGAAAGAATTGTTTTTAGGAAAAAGATTCTAAAAAAAAATTGAAAAAAAAATTTCTGAAAAAAAATTTGATAAAAAAATTCGGAAAAAAAAATAGAAAACGTTTGTCAAAACATGTGTAAAAACGCGTGTAAAACATTTATAAAACGTGTGTAAAAATGCGTGTAAAAACGTGTGTCAAAAGTCAAAACCTGTATGAAAATGTGTGTGAAACGCGTGTAAAAATGTGTCTGAAAATGCATATATAAATATAAATAAATACGTATATAAAAGGACTAAGGTTGCAAACGATCGTTGGTAGAAAGGACTAATGTTGCAAACGATTATTGGTATAAAGGACTAACGTGGCAAAGTTGCAAATGATCTATGATATAAAGGACTAACGTTGCAAACAACCGTTAGTATGAAGGACTGATGTTGCCACTTTACGATTAGACTTAATTAACTGAACTAACTTCGTTTTCAAAATGGACTGAAAGTGGAACAAAGCTATCTGTTCTGGGCTAAAATCAAAAAGGGGAATTACATATATCCCCATTTAAACTTCACTAATTGCATATATCTCCAACAAAAGTTTAAAATAACAAATATACCCAATCCAACTTATTAAACTCACAAATTTACCCATTTTTGCCTTTTATTTTTTATTTTTTATTATTTTTTTTTATAAACATTTGAATCCGACTATTTTTACCCTTTCCTCTTAGTTTAGAATTTATTTTTTTTCTACAAAAATTTGTATGAAAATGTTCTTTTTTCTTTTTAATCTTGATATGAAATCAAAAGTTCACAATCCAAACCAATTCGTTCCGGTAGAAAGTTGAAATCTCAATGAACCTGGAAAGCAATTGAATGATTATTATTCGTGATTCATTTAAAATACCTATTGTTTACTAAAGCAAGTGAATTGTCACAATTCTCAATTTCAGGTCACTTTCCCAAGTCTCGACATTTTCCTATTCATTGAATTTCAATTCAACATTTCACGTAAACAGGGTTTACGGATATTCATTTGACGAAACCGGGTAGGTTAAGTCACATTATCATTCATCGTACATTTCATAGACTAGGGTTAGTCTACATTGAATCACGACATCATTTGCATTCTATTCCACTCGTAGATTATATATTTTCAAGTTACACTTATTTATTTATTTGTATATAAATAATAAGACAAGTTATTAGTTTTTAACCTAATGTACCAAACAATTCCCACTATGGCACTAATATTTTTATATATTAATTATTATTCCACTAAGGTTTAATAAACTATATATTTTATATTTTGGTAAGTTACCAAATATTAAACCATTACTTGTATTTATATATATTAAACCATTACTTGTATTTATATATAACAAAAGTTGTACCAACAAAGCAATAACTATCAAAAGACCCAATGTTTACAAAAATTATATTTTTATAATTTTTACAACTTTGTAATATCCCGTTTAGTCCCGTTAAAATTTATTTCTAATTAACCCGGTACCCGATAACGCCAAAACTACAAAACTATCCACTAAACGGTACCCCGTAAACAAAATGTTGCACAAAATACACTAACTCACCACCCCTCATGTGAGGTGGCTGGTTCTAGTGTGTCCAAGGACACATGTTGTGTCCAAAATTAACATACAAAAAATACATATCACCTAATCTTCACATACATGCAATCTTATATCAAATTTAGAGAGAAGAAAAACATTTTCTCTCCTCTCTTCTCTTTGTGAATCAGCCAAGACCAAGAACCCACCAAGATCATCAAAAATTTCAAGAACAATTATATTTACAAGTGCTAGTCATAATCTATTACAAGGTTTTGAAATATAAACCTATAGATTAGTAGAGTTTTATCCTTAAAAAAATTCCTAATCATCCAATTAAGTTTATCAACATCTTTTTATAAAATTTTATCAAGGTTCATGTTATTTTTACAATAGAGGTACATGCATGTAAAAATCTATACCACTACATATATTTTTGTATCATTTTTATTTTAAAAATGAATAACAAGTAAACCTATGGAGAAATGATTGAAAAATGATGCTAGGGAACCCATGACACCCTAAGAAGGTGTATGGTAGATTAAGAGTGGTTTGGTTATTGATTGGATGGATTTGGACATGTACAAACTAGGTAAAATCATTTTTTTGAACCATATGTTAACCTTCTGTCCCTATTTTAAATATTGGAAAAATTCAGTGAGCTTTGATAAATTTTGGACTTAATATATAGAAAATACATCCTTAGATGAAACTATGGCCTTTTGAACCACTAAAAATGGACTTATAACGAAGAAATTATGCCAAAAACAAAATGCTACTAGACATATACATTTTCCGAAAATTTGCTTGCTGATGTACGAATTTACTTGGTCAAAAACGAGCCTTAGACCTTTTCAAAACTTAACAAACTATTGAAAATATGTTAGTATACCTTTTTACCTTTCCGGGGATATAAAGAACTTGAAAATCGGCCTTATAACGAATTAGTTATGATTTTTCGAAAGTTATTATTTTCACTAAAGGATTACCAGCACTTACCCAGAAATTTTCTAAGTATACCTAGAAACACCCATGTTGAGAGCTATTTTCCCGTCAATTGACTCAGTTCTGGAGTTTTGGACCTCAAGGAACAAAAGTTAGAGCACCTGGCCTAGTTTTCAAATCAAAAGGCCGTTTGTCATTTGGACTTAAAATGAGTAATCTACAGCCATCCAAATATTCATAAAAACTGCCCAGAAATGGCAGCTTTAGCCTAAAAATACCATACTTCTTGACCATTTAGCATAAAATCTAGACACTTTGAG